>JASANF010013686.1:0-19838 GCA_030248245.1 Trissonchulus sp. WLG1_4
GCAACCCCAAATTTTTGATGTTTGAGGAGAAGCTTTGGAGCTAATCAGCAGTAAATGTGTACAAAAATCGGAAATTGAAAATTGTTTTGTCCACGATTAATGGCCGCGTTTAATATTTCCTCTGGAATATTGACACTCAGGCCTCATAATGTACCCACTGCTCACTCAGCAGAAGAACTTGTTAAGACAAACTTCACAGACATTCTCGCAGTTGTCCTGAGGCCAATGACTTTACTGGATTAAACTGACTGAACTTATTTCAGTGCGTGATTTAGAAATAACATATCGGACTAAACAATCAATCAACAAACACTCTAATCCTGTACAGCCCTGATTATCGAATTTTAAAAATGATGTTAAGACTAATAACACTCAATTTTTAGAACGTCCAGCAGGCTATAATTTTTATTATATTATATAATACCATTGCCTGTCCAGTAAAATACGCAAATTGAATAAAACAAAACTAAACTACAAAAAACATACACTGTATATTAACCAATAGTACTGCTCACGTGGTTCAAGCAGTGCTTTTGGGGACAAATTCTGTCACCAAAAGCACGAAGTGCGAAGCACAGCTCAAAGCACAGACTGCAGTGCTTCGAGCACCACCAAAAGCACAAGTTTTCAAAGCATCAAAGCACTGACGTAAAGCAGAAAGCACTAAAGCACAGTGCTTCGAAACATTCGCTGTCAAACATGCAGAAGCACAGTCGAAAGCACAAAGTACTAAAAGCACAAAGCACAGTGCTTTTGAATTTGTCAAAAGCACAAATTGTCAAACATTGGAAAGCACGATGCAAAAGCAATGAAACACCAAAGCACTAAAGCACGAAGTATGAACCGGGCTTTACAGGGCTGTCGAATGTCGATCATGCAAAAGTCGAGTAATCGTAGATTATTGTAAACATCGGTTGCTTAGTAAATGTATTCCATTTTTGTCGAGCATATATAAAAGTCGAAAAAACGATTGTGCATGTGCGCAGGGTTAGGTACACACTATACCTGAGCGATGGCGCAAATTTTTTCACTTGCAGCGCTTATACGGTGCGTCCTAGACCTTAATCGGCAAACTATGTTTTGGCAGCTCTGTATTACCTACCGAATCTCTCTACGACGCATGTAACTCAATTGCAATGGCTACAAAAACCAAAAACTGTCAGATTTTGGCTGCCTAGACAGAGAAACTCTAATCGCGAAAGGGTTGAAAACTATTTATAATTGACCTCTTGATTTGTTGCCACGAAAATCTTAAAAAACACTAATTTTAGAAATTTCATAGTAACTATATTGTATTGATTTGGCACAGAAATTAATTGCATGAGCGTATTCTCGAATCAGACTTTCAGCTTCGTTGTTGTGTTCTACAAACAAATATCAGGTGATTTAGTTAGTTCGTTCTTTCTTACAAACAAAAACAGGCTGTTTTAGTGTTCCAAAGTGATGTCCTCAACCATGACGGCTATTTTGGTTTTGTTCCTTATGTCCATTCAAGAACATAGTGTTGCAGCAAAACTACCCCAGTTGGCACCAATAACGGCTACCGAAATTCCAGATGTAAATTTACGAAAATATTTTAACTTCGACTTTCACGGTGCAAGCTATCCGATTGTTAATCGAAGCGGCAGAGATGTGAACTTGTGCAACGAACGAAATTTGTTGAGTGACATCGTCTATCGGAGTTACGAATTCACCCCTGGAAAATATTTCAAAATTCCGTGTCAGTTTTGCACCAAAGCGTACGTTCAGGACGGTCGAGCTATGGTGTGGAGAATTTACAAGCAAGAGTTGCTCCATGAAGCTTTAACTTCTGAAGTAAGTATATAAGTAAGTAAGGGATCAAGTAAGGGTTGTTGCATGGCTGCAAGTGAAATCAAAGATCCTGTGTTTCGTTTTTTTTGAAGTAAACAGTTTGATTAGATTTGGTTTGATTTGCATGCACGATGCGCTGGAAAGCTACGAGTGCAAAGCACGAGTGCTTTGCACGATGTCTTTCGAAGCAGAGTTGCATATGAATCTCCGAATGTCAATGTCCATACTACACCGCTTGTCTTATGGCATTAGCTTAAAACAAATGAAAACCAAAAACTATCGGCAGGGTTAGAACCCAGGCATATCTGACTCCCGTTTTAAATCAGCGCCGTAGACCACTCGGCTACGCCACCTTGGGTGACAAATTTTTAAATGAAACGTTAGCAAGACGTAACAACTACTGGTGTAACATGGGACACTTACCGCATTTTTTGAGCCCATCAGTAACAAATGTCTTCGAAAACAACTGTTTTGGTTTTTAAGAACAAGAACGTTTTGCGAGTTTAGTGTATTTGGATTGATTTCGATGCGACCTCTGTTATATGTAGTGCTGACGATACTCTCAGAATACATGTAAAACGAGGCACAAAAATATGTAAAACTAGATGTTCGGGACAATTGTGGGATAAAATCGCTTGATATCAAGGGGCGCAGATTCCTCCTGATAGATGCATACCTGTCGGATTGTTATGATATTGTAATCATGACTCTGGTTAGAAAGCTTTCCGTTCTAGTGTACCTAATCTAGCTCAATAGAGCACATGCTAACGGTTGGTGAGCATTTTTGAAGGTGCTACAATGTTTTACTTCTGTTTAGATGAAAAAGCCTGAGTCAGAAGGCGTCTTGCGTTGGATGAACGTGCGCGATTTTGCTGAAAAACGGCGGAAACTCCCGCCAACGTATTTTTTCCAAGTAATTGAGTTCTAATTAAATGTGAATATTGTGTAAAATGAATAATGTCTGATATATCGATTTGCGGTTACACCAATGATACCTGATACAATGTTCTAATGGTTATTCAATATTCAGCACCAGGCTGGCCCGGTCGGTGGCTGCGCTGTGTCGAGCCCCAAAGTTGTAAATAGCATTCGTAGTTCTATCACTACTGTTTTACGTTTTCCTGCATACGTTTACTTATTGTTCTCGGGTGACCCAGACCTATGGTGGCGCTCCGAATAGCTGACTTTGAGCGTTTGAACTTTTAGCTTAGTTTTTAAACCCTTTCCTTCATTAATTTTTCTAAATTGCACTAAGTCCAAGCTTGGTTTTGACCCGCCGCCACAGACTGAGCATGCCTCCCACTGACAACTTTGTGGCAGAACTGTCACTCCTAATCACTCGGCCACCGCCACCAATTCGCTTCACTCAGATACCTAAAGGCATCCTCGTGAAATAATTGATTCTGTGAAACATAAACCAGGCAGGTTTCATTAGTATGAGATAATGTTAATTGTTGCTCTGAAGCAACACTATGAATGTAATTGTTAAGTAGTAAAGTGGTGTTTTTAGCTGGACACAATAATAACGCAAATAGCGCAAATGGTGCTTAGGCGTGGGGGTGTTTTGACGCAATAATAGCGTAAATAGCTCAAATAGCGCTTAGGGGTTGGGGACGTCAAATTCATCTGTTCTGTGTACGCTTAATTACGCTGTAATTTTGACCCGCGTCCACTCCTGAGTATGACACCTTTCGCATTGGTCAATTTTTCAGCGCGGTAGATTCGTTGCAGATTAGCGGCCAGAAAAGGTCCCGAATGGGACCGTATGCAAGTGGGTACTAGAGCCCAAACAGGTCCTGCAAGGCATAAATGCCGTGCAACTTACCCAGATGGGCAGTGTCTAAAATAGAATGTTTTCGAACGGAACCGTTTAACAAAGACATTAGCTTTAGCTTTTCACCTAAATCAGTCATAAACACTCGTGTGTTTTCTAGTTTTGTTCCGTAAAGTGGATTTGTGTAGATTTTTAAAAGGTAGGGCAATTGTAGCCGGCTGATCGGCCCAGCCCGTGCCTGCATACAGTCTTTGTGTTTGTATATGCTTATATAATTTTTTCTGTTTCTGGATGTATGTTCATGTTTTTGGTGTTTTTGTTGTCTACTTTTTCCTCTGCGTCTATATACTTTGACTGGTGCAAATAAAAATTACTTACTTACTTACTAGCTTATCAGCTATTTAGATCAGATCACTAGCGAGCTACAGTTAGGGTCGGGGTTAAGCTGCTTCAGTCTGGTTGGCACTCTTTCCAATGGCCAGATTGGAAGTGCTGCTAAGCTGGCCAATTGGAAGACTGTTACGCCTAGTTCATAGTCGTCCGGAAGTGTCCGTAGTTGTCCGTGTCCGAGTCCGTGTCCTTGTCTAGAAGGTTGTCCGTAACATTTGTCAGTGTCAGTGTCCGTAAGCAGCATTAATTCATACTTCCACGGACACTCTACAGTCTCGACAGTGCGTATGCATATAAAATAACGCCTACACATTCAGCAGTGTACCAAGTGTATTAGAAAGCAAGCTTCAAAAAATCAATAAAAATGTTCTAAGCACACTAAAATGAAGCTGCTGCTGAGCTGAAATTACTACAAATTTAGCATTATTGTACTATGCGCGGAGGAATTTCATGTCCATGCACCTACACGTGACTATAAAGGCTTTAATCTGATTGGCTAATTCCTTACGGACACGGACAAAAGTTGAAATGAATTCAACTTGACTTCCGGACATCCGGACAGCCTTTACGGGCATTCACGGACAAGTTCTTAGGGACATCCGGACAACTGTGAATCAAACTACTCTTGCGGACACGGACAGCCCTTACGGACAACTATGAACCGGGCTTTATACTCTTCCCATTATATACTCTTGGTGTTTTTGAATGTTCGGGTGTGACTCAGGCTTAAAACTGTAATTACGATGAAAAACGGTTTCAGCGGATCAACGAACGCAAAGATCTTAATACTCGATCATTATCAAAGTTTTCTGCCCTTCTGAATAAAAGTTACATTAGCAAGTTTAGGTTTATTTATTTTAGCGTGACGGGTTTCTACACTTCATGTCCCCGGATTCGACCATTGGTGGCTTGTACCACTGCTACCCTGATGGAGACCGAGCTAAGCCAATTGAAGTTGTCTGGATGGTACGTTGCAGTGGTAGTTTATGATGTTCATGATGGCAGTAGTAGTGAGGTTTGTGTCCATTCATACTCACAGTCGTACCTACTGCCTAGTGCCTACATCTATTCAGCCGGCCAAATGACAAATAGAAAACCCTTGAGAATGCTGTGGACAATTTTTTGAAATAACAAACATGTAGTACGAATAAAATTTTTTTACAAAAGGGGGAGTTTTTCACATTTTCAAAAAATATTTTATTTTGTTACTTATTTTCCTGTGTATACACATGTGCTTTCTAGCTCAACTGCACCGATTTCCTTAATACTTAACTTTTGAAACATATATTTCAGAATATTTTTCGAAAAAACTCCTTTTTGGAGGGCCGATTGTCCTGTGAAACCGTGACTTGTTCCATATTTTTTGTGATTCCTATTTTGATTAGTTTTTTCTTTTTTTTGTTTTTCTTGTTTTTTTTCCAGGTAACGCCCAAAATGCAACCAGTATACATGTCGCCTAGTGTCGCCAAATCCGAAGTCAGCGTCGATGCAGTGAAGCAGAAATACGTGCCATCCCCTGCAGAACGTCGGGAGCATCGTTAGTAGCAGGACATTTGCACAATAGTGACAAGTTTTTATTAGAAATCCAATCAATGACCACGTTATTTAGTTAATTTTTATATCAAAGCTAGGTTTCGTGTATTTTACACACTTTGCTAGTACTGCTGAAGGAACAATTGAAACATAAAATAATCATAATGTAAAAAAACAGGTGACGCTGAGTTGAGTTGAGGAGAAACCGAATATTGTATGAACTGACCAAGCCTTTTTTGTTGCCCTGATGGAATAACTTATCTATGTATATTCCGTAGGCTACATATGTCGCCTGCCCATTGACATGCAGTTTATTTGCACAAGAAGTAAAACGTGTATGAAAGCTCAGCTCAGCATGAAACAAGCCATTAGTAAAACTCCTTGTTTGTCGGTGTACGGCGAGCTTGATTCTTGCGAAAAATGATTAGGTCAGCCGGAAAGTGACGACCAAAAAATGTCATATTTTTTCATTTTATTACGTCGAAAAAGAGATCCGGATGACTCTTTGAACAAACATTTTTGTTGGTAGCTTGACGGCCAACCTTGGTTACTTTTTGCGAAGAGTGAACGTCCTCGCACGCCGACGAACAGGGAACTTATTGTACATCTCGGTAAATTTATTCTTAGTCTTGCCGAGAATAGGCAGTGAGGGTTTCCTTAGGGCACGGCATATACGCGGCGACTGGGGCCGCCACGTGCTACAGAAACAACCAATAGTTAAAAGTCTTTCTACCTTTACGAAAACGATCATTTCGGCTTTTAAACAGACACGTGTACGTTATCAAGAGACGCAGGATAGATTATGATTAAAATTATGATGATTAGGATGATTAAAATTTGTCGACAGGTGCTATTCATGGTTATTTTATGAATTTAATAGTTGGAGAGATTAGAGCTATTCAAACATGAAATCGAACGTTGGTGGTGGGAGCAACGCTACGGGTAAAAGTCGGCAGTTTGTTTAATAACAGTTATAACAGTTGGTGGTAAAATCCACCGGAAATGGGAACTCCTGGTGGTAAAATCCACCGGAAATGGGAACTCCCACGCCACTCATACACTTTAAGCCGCAGAATGATGAAGCCTATGTTTAGTACACAATATCTAATTGTTTTTTAATTTCAGATACGTTCATGTTCGAAGACGTGCTTTTGATGCTGAGTGGCAACGGGCAAAACTGCGACGATGCCTGTAGCGCCTATCAGAATACTTTTCATAAATGTGATTTTGGCAAATTTGACAAGTTGTATCGTCAACTGAAGGATTACATGGCGCGATTGACCGCAGCAAAAGGACAACCATGCATTTGGGGGGATTGCTGTACGCCAAGACTCACAAATCCTGTGCAGACTCTTGATGGGATATGCCGTGGATATGGCGACGGAAAGACTATACAAGTTTACAGTGGTGAAGCTAAGTGCAAATCTAAACCAAGGGTCAACGAAATTCGATTTTGCATGTGCACCCTCAATCCAGGTGTGTTAGTGCTGGCACTGAACTTTTAGGGTAGCTAACTTTTTATTTTATAATGAATTATAATTTATACCATCTTTTTTTTTTGTTCTACCATTTGTATCTTACCACACAAACCCACAAAACACAAAACAAAACCACCAAAAAAAAAACACAAACAAAAAAAAAAAAAAAAAAAAACCCCCACCCCCACAAAAAAAAAACAAAACAACAAAAAAAACAACAAAAAAACACAAAAAAAAAAACCACCACAACCAACACACCCCCCCCATTTCACCACGTGGTTTTTAAAAAACATGGTTTGACGTATGTTTGCACATGATTTGCACAAAAATTCATTACGAAAAATTGCCGGAATCGTTACGAATTTAGTCAATTTTAGCAAACCATAGTTTTTGCTCAGTTGAATTGCCAAATCAAATCAAATCAATCAAAACGGCTACATAGCAGGTCTTTGTTCTGCCTAAATTGCAACTGAGCAATAACCATGGTTTTAGAAAAATAACTGAATTCGTAACGAATCAGGCAAAATTTCGTACTGAATTTATGTGCAAATAGTACGCAAACTTGGGGGGTTGTTGAAAACCACCGTAGTAAATTCACCCTTAGAGGGTCGGCTCATACTTACTGTTCGTTAAACCATAAAAATAATCACACCAATGTCAATGTTCAGTGTATACTGTATAAGATCAATTTTTCCTGTTGCGCCACAGCGCAACAGGTATTTAAGTTCAATCTGATATGAATAGTGTGCTGTAGTGCAAAGTACGCTCTGTGTGTGGCTGTATGTTTTACTGTGAGCTAGCTGTACTTTTGCATCTGTGTGCATCTGTATTGCTGGCCATTGCTACAGACTAAGTTGCACAGCATGTCTATTGTTTTGCATTCACTGTGTTAAACTACCCTGCTGGCCAATGCTGCAGACTGTCTGTGTGTGTGTGTGTGCGTGCGGTTAGAGCGTGTCTGTCGTATCGCTTGTATTTGCCATAGAGAGTTCACACCATTTGAAAGTACACAACTGTTATATGAAACCTAATGCGTTAACGCTTCATCAGAAGCATATATGAAAGACTGCACCTCGCTTCAGAATCGCTTCTCGAGTTGTCTAAGCTCAGCTCAGATAAGTGTTAGTATCTGTTCTCATCAGCTTAATCTCTTTTACAAGAGCCACGTGCTCTTTGAGATTGAACCGATTTTTGAATATAGGATTGGAGTTACCAGTTTGAAATTATTTTAAGCTGCGCAACAGGCTTTGCCGTAGTATACGAAAAACGTTTTCAAATAATTTGCAGCAAACTGCAATATTTAATGACGACATTTTGCACCAAACTTTCACTTGTTGCATGACTATTAAATTACTCCGGCTGAACGGACATACATCGGACTTTGTATGAATCGTCCCTTAGAAATAAAGCAAGCAGAAATAAAGTAAAGCCTGTCCAAATACGATGTTTATTAAACCTAACTGGTCGTTTTCAGCTGAACGCTGGGCATTCTTTCTTACCATACACAGATACGTATATAAAGCAGTTTGTTAATTTAACTGAACACAACTTGGATGTTGCACTTTCTGGGGGCAGGGATCGGGATCAGGTTGGGGGAACAGTCCCCCCAAATTCCCCCACGCTCATGTTTGGTTACTACAGAGCGGCTACGTATTTTCTATATAAAAAACTCAAAATGTGTTACTATATTTCTGTTATCAATAAAAAGTTAAAAATCATGTGTTTCAGATAATCTGTTTAGTCCAAAGAAGCACGTATATTTGCCCAAGTACGATGCAATCCTTCTCATTAGCGAAGAGATGTCTTCTTCTTTTGAATGCTCCTACATTTGCAACAGACAATTCTTTTTAAAGATGCATTGCAATTTTTCATTCATCGATGAAATACCTGGTACGTTTTTGAGGAGATTAATACTTGAGTAAATGCAGGTATATTGCCCCAAATTGCAGGAACAAACTGTTTTCCACGCCCTGTTTCACACGATGGGATGCCACATAAGGCGTCCTGTAGCACCGTCTGACACCCCATGGGGCGGCCCGAAGGGAAAACCACGCGTTGTCTCCATCGTGTAAAACACGCTTAAGGCTTCAAATCAACACTTTTCATTACTCAAAAATTTAAAATTTCATTGCGGAGTGATAGTGTAGTAGGTGTAGCATTGACATATAAATTTTTTCAGAAATTGTCTTATCAGCATAATAAACAAGTTGCCCCTAAAAAGGGGCAGGGTTCCTCCCCATAGAGCAGTTGAATGTTTTGAATAACAACGTATTCAAATGTTTTTATTCCTGGTTTTCCTTAAAATAAAAAGCCAGTAGGTACTAGGTAGCCTCGTCAACCGAGCCGCAACGAAACCATTGCAACTTAGTAATTGAAAAAAATATTTCTAAGATCGGCAGTCATAAACCACGACCCAAACCACGGCTGATACATCCAGGCCCTGCGAAAAAGGCTAAAGGCGAAAAGAGCTGGCCACGGCAAACGAACTCAATGTTGTATTTGACCAGAGATGCAGGGAGCACTCGGTATACTCGGAGATGTAGGTATACTTTAACAAACGCCGCTTCTACCTGTTCCATTGGAACAGTAACCTATTGAATACTTTCGAATTCATACATAGTTTAAGTATTTAAGCCTCAACTTTACAAAAGTGTGTCATAACTAGCTTGATAGTCATAACTAGGCTGCTGATACCATAACTAGCTACTCTGAAAACGTACTTGTTAGCACATTGTTGATCGGCACCCCCCATGCAAGAAAATTACAGCAGGTGTTGAAGGTGGTACAATTACACACAAGTCATAGGATAGGCGAGGCCATAATTTAGACTTTTCTGTTATCGGAGCAAAAACCGATAACAAATGTTCCTTCTCTAGAAGGAACAAAAATAAACTTTCGTAATTTGTAATTCAGTCTATTTCATACCTGACCTGGGGCCTATTTCTTTACCGGATTAAAGAGTTAATTATAATCGGACTAAACGGTTTAAAAATTAAGCTTGAAAATGCCATTTCAAAACCTCCGGATTAAACGGACTTAACTTCTAGCGCGCTGCTTTTTAATCGGATTAAACGGACTTAACTATGCACGCTAATGTTAAGCGTGCATGTTAAGTCCGTTTAGTCCAGTGGTAGTTTCGGAATGGGTCCGACTAAAATTAAGCATCTGACTTATTTTAACTCATTTAGTTCGTTTAGTCCGATTTGTCGTTCCAAAACCTCGGACTGAAATAAGTCCAGTCCGTTTAATCCGGTAAAGGAATAGGCCCCTGGAAAAACAGCGCAATAACTAAATGCTATAGTTATGCTCTTAGTTATTGACTTATTGCACTGTAAATTTCAAAACAGTTATATTTAAGTACTTTATAATACTTCGTAGTGCGTACTCAGCAACTATTCGCACTGACACGGGAAACCCGCGTGCATGAGTGCGTATAGATCGCTGAGTGCAGTCTGCAGTGTGCTATTCCCTACACTTAGCATTAGACAGACACTAGCAAAATTAGAACTTGTGGTTAAAACTTTTTATACCAGTCACAAGCACCAGCAACACCAACATTGTTTGATGGTTTTTTTGGAAGTTTCCAATCAATTTGTGACAATTTTTTGTAGGTAACTGCAAATAATAGAATGTTTCAGCTGCACAAATGAAGGCGTGGATGAAACACCTGTATTGGAGGTGCACATTTTATTCGAAAAATGCAAAGCGTTATGAGCCATATCATCCGGCGGCATTTTGGCACCATACAACTTATGTTAATTGCTTTGGTTGGGCTCCGGGTTCAGTAAAACCAGATTGTAATACGGAAACATTCAAAGACGACGATCCCGGATACCGATACTGTTTTTGCACTAAATCAAGTTAGTGTTTTAGCAGTCAAAAGTATAGTTATGTGAACCGAAAACTCGGCAATTCGATTGAGTTGATATTTTATCATCTGTGCGTTGACCTCCGGGGTAATTGTCGCTAGGTTATGTTACAAAAAAGGAAATTTTATCATTGTGTGAATTCTGGTATACACGAAACAAATTTTATGCCACTTTCAAGAATCTTCAGCTACGTGAAAATTGCTTGGTGTAAACTAGAAAATTTCGCAGCGATTTTGACGCAAATTTCACGCAACTGAATTTTTTCAGCTTATCGCTGCGAACCTACCGCAAGCAGTTTTCCCAAAACTAACAATCAAATTCAAACTGGTAGTCACGTGCACAGCTTATAGCAACAATACAGTACGCAGACACTGGCTGTTTAACCTCTTCACACCTACCCCTAGTCGCCTACCCCCTCCATTTGCGTTGTTTACGCTATACTTATGTTTCGCTGAAAACTGCCCCATTCCATAGATGCACATCGGGGGGGTTGGGGGGGTATCCACCCCCCCTAAGGGGGGTCGGCACCCCCCCCCCCTCAGACATCCGGCAGCCCCCCCCCTCAACCCCCCAACCCCCCTCTGATGGCTAAGAAAGTGCCCCCAAAATGCGTGAAAAGCTGAAACATTTTTCGAAACAAAAATTTTCGAAAAAAGTACCCCAAAAATGAGTTGAAAATCGAAAAATTCTGAAAAATTTTCGGCTGTCGCCGAAAAATGGCCAAAACTAGGGACCACCCCCCCTCGCCGATTTACCCGGTGCATGGGCCCATTCCCCACATGCACTGTATACGCTACCCCACATATTACTCCCCCCTCCTACCCCACTGCTTTTCTAACCCTAAGCAAAACGTATTTGTTACGTAATCAGTCGCTAGCTATTGACGAATGCAAGCTTATGAAACCAGTTTAACTCTGATTTCACAACGTTATCAAAAATTATGGCTCTTGAAGTTTCTGGCTTTAGTAACTACACTGTAATTACCTCATATGAGGTATAATCGCGTTGAAATTCAGTTTTTAACAGATTTTGAAAGAGTTTAAAAAATAAAGGACCTCAAGTTATTGTTCTAGTTAACCTAGTCAAAACTAAACGCACTAGTCTTTTATTAATCATAATTATTACCACTCGATATAACAGTACTTTCCAGCACTGCTCGATACATTGTGCACAAAATGAAGCTGCCCGTTAGAAATCACGTGAAACTTAACCACACAGTATTGTACTGTCAATCAGTATTAGTGTTGATTATGTGTAAGTTATAGCACGATGTAGAGTGCACTCAGCGATTTATACGCACTGTTACGTGAAGCGCCAAGTGCATGAACGAGTGCACGCGGGCTTCACGTGCCAGTGCGAATAGTTGCTGAGTGCGTACTACAAAGTATTATAACGTTCTTATAATATGCCTGTCTTGAAATATACAGTGCAATAAGTCAATAACCAGGATGCACGCCTACAGCAGTGCAATAACTAATGCACGCTGTGAATCTAGCAGCGTGCACTTAGTTATTGGCGTCAGTTATTGCACTGTTTTTTCAAGACAGGTATGATATAATTAATAGTTATTTTGCCACTTGTTTCAGGCGGTCTTATAGAATATAATGACCGCTGGTATACAATTGCATCTAAAGGCGATAACTGCTACAAAGGCTGTGCATTGCATAACTTGGCTTGCGATTTTGATAACATCGATAGCGTGCCATCGGAAAAAATGTGGGACATGATGATAAACTTGGCTGCATATTTGTCCACTTTATGTTATAAAACAGGAAAGCCGCAAAGAAGAGATAAGTACGGACCTTACAGTTATGAAGATGCTTGTAATGGATGGGAGAAGGGAAGCACTAAACCAGAGTGTGAAGCGGCACACGATGAAACGACGCGCTTTTGCCAGTGTAGAAAGACAAGTTAGTTTGCGAGTTCATGGATTCCGGTATTGAACGCGTGAAAGCGATACAAAAAAACGCTATAGTGCTTTTCCCATAACGCTAACTGCGCTAATTGCGCTATAACGATAGCAGTATAGTGACACCATCTCACACCGGGGGGTAGAGAGCAGCTAAGTAAGGAAACTATAAACTGAGTAGGTATGTAGGAATTTAAATATTTAACAAAAAATTGTCGGAATTTAGTCAACCTTTTGTTATTATTTACTTAATTCTTAGTGTCTTATATGTGAAATTGTGAATCATAGGCCTGCTCTTGTGAGTATGTGTTTTGATTAGAGTGTAGTTACATAGTGTTGTATTTACTAAAATTTTAGTTTATGTGAAATTCTGATGGTTTAACGGTGATCTACTAGTTAATTATCTAGTATATATCAACCTTAATTAGTCTTTGCCAGAAAATTAGGCAAAAATTTACGCTTAAATTTATTAATCTATGCTAATGATGGGACGATTACTATATATTTCACTTCATTCGATATTTTGTAGGTTTTATACAAATCATTGATCTAGTATACAGCTTTAACGGTTGTTTATTAAAGAAGCTTAAGTAAAAATATAGATCTAGTTTTATGTACTAACTGAAACTTTAATAACAGGTAAACTTCGGCGACTTGCTAAATTCTTTAAGACTCACGCAACTTGTTAGTTTGTTGATCGCAATAGTTCTTATATCGTCAGCTTAGATAATTATCCATTTAAGGTGGTAGTAGCGTTTTCGACAGTTTTGCAGGAGTAACATTTGACAACTTACGATTAATTTTCAATCAATAATTTATAGTACGCATATTAATTTAGGAAACTATAAATTATTATGAGATAAATGCTTGCTAAAATAGCTTGAAACAATCATTTTTATTTTTCACAGAAAACATTTTTCAGCCAGTTACGACAATTTTTCGTAAATTTTATGTTTAGCTAAACCAAAGTGGTAGCTAGTCAAAAAGGCCGTTTATTGAAAAAAGAAAAAAATGACACACGGGCATGTCAAAAACCTTCAATTTAGATGCCAAAACTTATCCTTTCGCTTTTTACTTTTTGAGATTACCTACGTCACATTTATGTAACATTTCTTTTTGAACTAAAATGCATTACACAATAGTCCGCAAAACTTGACAACTACTAGACGGATTTTGTTCAAAATTTCGGATAAATTAGCACACATATGTGTCTACTTTATGCTAAAATTTCAAAAATTTTGTTAGCTTAAATTTTGCGTTACATCAATTTCATTCACAGAAATCTGTAAAAATGTACTTCCGTGGACTAAATCTCAAGTCTCAATGTTGCAATCTTTTCATGCGTTTACATGTTTTTTAGACAATTTCTGATGTGTCAATTTTTTTATTTGTATTAATTTAGCCCATTTCGTGAAAAAATTAGATTCAAAAATTTGTATATTTTTCAAAATTCGAAAAAATTCAAAATTGAAGGTCCATAACTTCATTTCGACATCATATAAATGCACCAAACTTAGCATTAAAATTCACCCTGTTATTGACTATGTTAGTGTAAAGAATGAAATTATTTGGAATTACACTGTCAATTTTACAAGCAAAACATGAAAATGCAAAAATTCACGAAATTTGACTACTTTATCAGTGTCTGTAGACTAGCTTGTTACATATTTAAGGGGTTAGTGTCGCGGCGTCGTTTTGCGCGGCTGTAACTGTTCGAGGTTAGTTGTTCTTTCTATATTTTAATCTGCCAAGGCATTATTTTGCCAGTTTCGCAATTGGTGCGCTATAGTTTGCATATGTCTCAGTCGGAAATGCGAAAAACCTTTCCTTCCTTTTTTATTCCTTTATCATTTTTCTCTTGTTTTTTTACACGACTAATTGCCTATATTGTAGTTTATGCACCAATTTAGTGCGATTACTGTAGCGGCTGTGGAGTAATACTAGTTTGAACTGTGAGGTGTACTTTACTGTAAAATAGAGCAGCATAATGATAATTGTGGAAATCTAGCGCTTTTTTCTCGGCCCTTCTTTTCTTTCTTTTTGCCTTCGTCCCCTTGTGTTTCCCTGGCCTCGATTCGGCTTGTTTTTCGTTCCCTTTGGGTCGGCTCGCGTTGGTCCGTATTTGCTTGGGGTGTCTGCGTTTTCCCGCGTGGACTGCTTCTCTGCGCCCCAGTTATTTCCGCCAGGCCCCCCCCCCTTAAGCTAGATAATGTGCATAAGTGTAGTTTCAGTCAAGTACTTTAACCTGAAAAAGACAGCTATTAAGTTCATTGAGTCAATCAAAAGTTATAGCACGTTATAAAAACTGTCGAAAACGTAACTACCACCTTAAATAACTAAAAATCCATTTAAGGTGGTAGTAGCGTTTTCGACAGTTTTGCAGGAGTAACATTTGACAACTTACGATTAATTTTCAATCAATAATTTATAGTACGCATATTAATTTAGGAAACTATAAATTATTATGAGATAAATGCTTGCTAAAATAGCTTGAAACAATCATTTTTAATTTTCGCAGAAAATATTTTTCAGCCAGTTACGACAATTTTTTGTAAATTTTATGTTTAGCTAAGCCAAAGTGGTAGCTAGTCAAAAAGGCCGTTTATTGCAAAAAGAAAAAAATGACACACTGGCATGTCAAAAACCTTCAATTTAGATGCCAAAACTTATTCTTTTCTTTTTCTATTTTTTTTTTTTCTTCTTTTTTTTTTTTTTTTTTTTTGCTTTGCTTTTCCGTCTGCCTTGCCTTTTTTGGTTTTTGTTTTTTTTCGGTTTTTGCTCTCTTTTGTGTCTTTTTTTTGCTTTTTTCGGTTTTTGTTTGCTTTTTTTGCGTTCTTCTTTTCTTTCCGTTCTGTGTCTTCGGGCTTCTCGCTTGTTGCTTTTTGCGTTTGTTTTTGTTGGGGTAAGTTCATTGAGTTCATTGAGTCAATCAAAAGTTATAGCACGTTATAAAAACTGTCGAAAACGTAACTACCACCTTAAATAACTAATAAAAATCATACGGCTGCTACTAGTCAACTACTAAGAAATAAGAAAGATTGAGCGATGAAAACGTACACATCATAGGAAAATTACGTTAATTAAACAGTACTTAAGGGGGTAATTGCTTTTTTGAGTGTTTTTCAGAAAGCCATAGCTCAACGTTTACAAATTCAAATCACAAGCGGTATTAAGTGGAACAATATCTTACCTAAATGTGTGCCATGCAATATGCATTGAAACTTAACCCTTGATATAGATATACATATGTACAGTCTAGGGGTGGGCGCGGTAACGATTTTTCATTACCGCAAACCGTAAAAATTACCGCGGTTTTTGCGGTAATTACCGCAAAATTTTGCGGTAACCGCGGTAACAAAACGTCTGCGGTTACCGCAACCAAAATTTAATGTATTCGTTGACTGCAAGTTTTGGTCTCAAATTGAGCTTTTTGAGTCTCTAAAGGCTATTTGTGTGCCTATAAGGTTGTTTGTCACCTAGTCAGTCGTCACCTTAAATGGACAAAAACTAGCCTTACTTAATTATTTAGCTGGAGCAGTTACCGCGGTATTACCGCAAATTGTGGTAGCCGCGGAAATGAAACCTTTACTGTTACCGTAACGAAGTTTTATATGCTCGTTAACGCAATTTTGTTTCAAATTTAAAATTTTGGGCCTCTAAAGGCTAACTATGCTAACTATGCTTAATTATACGGCTAACTGTGACCTCGTAGGTCATTTCTTTGAACAGAAAGGACGAATCTTTATTGACTACAAATTGTTGTGTGTGTGAAGAAACAGAGTCGTATCCTTACAGATATAAATTGCATTTTTAACTTAAAAGCATGTAAAGAGTCCCGGGTCTATGGGAATGGGAAAGCAGCAAGCCAATGTAACTCTGAAAAGTAATAGTTCGTAGGTACCCCAACGGCCAGAATGGCCTGTAGACCACCGCTTTTGGTGGGGTTGGATCTGCTGATGATTGATTTTGGTCTGTGTTGATTGAGCAATTTTAGCATGTATGCGCTTTTTACATCATCATCATCAACTTTGTACAAAGTATATATAAATAACATACATCCAGATAATCCACAGTATTGTATTGCCCTTTCAGTTATTAAAACTGGTGGAATTAAATTCAATTTCAACTTAAAGACAAAATCTTGGCCATTTTACCAATACTTTAAGACAAGTATGTATAACACAGAAGTCGCACGGAACTGTTTGAAAACGAAGAAACAAACAAATATTTAAAATATTGGTTTTTTGTTAGCTAACACTGTGATTAAGCACTGTTTTCAACTAAAAATCACACTTAGGTTTCTTGTGCGGTAACCGCGGTAACAGGCAAGTAGCCGCACTTACCGCGAGGTAACGTACCCATTACCGCATACCGAAAAATTGCGGTTACCGCAGCGGTAACCGCGGTAACCGCAGTACCGCGCCCAGCCCTAACATACACCTACAAGGGCGTAGGCATGAGGAAAAGGGAGAATTTTCCTCTCACCCAGAAATTTGTTCCAGTTAAATTTTTACACAAGGGTTTCCTTTGGGTTTTTATCGTACGGGCGGAAAAAACATCTGATACGAGTCCAACTGACCAACGTAAACCTAGGAATTACAAATTTCCATGTTTTTCGAGCCTCTTGGTCTTCAAGTTTGAACGGGCGTTCGAAGACTGTGTTTTAATTGGTGGTCGCGTCAGGCTACTAGTTGCTTGAAAATAGCGTGCTCATTGCAAGAAAATGTCTTCGTGTAACAGTGTAAATGGTGTAACCCAAAGTTGCGTGAAAATTGCGTGACAGCCTAGTTGCTTGAAAATTGCATCGTGTAAACCAGGATTTATGTTTGACAAGTATTAGCCGTAATATTGGTAATAGAGTGATACAGTAATTGGCAATACAACAAATATTGTGATTAACAAAGTATTGCTCAATTTATACAGACGTAGGCTAGTAACAAAAGTCAGTCGTAGAATTCGCTAGTGTCTATGTCCGTTTTTATGTCTACCGTACGCTCATAGAAAATGCCCCCACTCTGAATTCTATACTTGCAGATGTGTACTATTTAGCAATCTCATAGAACAATGTAAAGATAAACTTTGTAAAAAATTGTAAAATTTTAAACTTTCTATAAAATGGTTACTTTGGTTTTTAAGCATTTCATTCTGTGATTACTTGCAAAGGTTTTGCAATGCATCGTTTTCCCTTTCAAACTTTTTCTAAATTTAATACATAATTTAGGCCACGTGATACCAAGCGGAGGCTATTGGTTTGTGGCATCTGCAGCCAAAGAGAGCTGTGATAAGGCGTGTCAGCAGTTTGATCTGACTTGCGACTTTACCGGATTTCACCAATTTGCTGAAAACGAGCTAAAGAGCATCATGACAAAACTTGCTGTTGGAATCGGGGAACACTGTTCAAACTTCAGCGAAGCTGCGTCTGGACCATTCGTTAGCAAGGGAAATTGTTACATTCCAAAGCCTAATTTCAGTCCACGCTGTGAAACGACAGCTTGGTCTCAGAGATTTTTCTGCCAGTGCAAACGGCCAAGTACGGATGCTGCATACTTGTTACATTGTTTTTGTAACATCAAAACCTTAGTAGCTTTTGAAAGGCGACAGAATAACCTATTTGTTAGTGTTATTACGCAAAATCAAAATTAAAGACAGACTCTGTGGCAAATTCATGAAAGTCTTCTTTCAGTAATGACTTTTCTTTCCTTTTTTTCTTTTTTTATTTTCTGTACTGCTTAAATAGTTAACAACACTACATGATTCCCAGCTTTTCTTATAGATGAAGGATAACCTGAGACCATCCATAACTCAACCTTTAGCTAGATAATTAATATGAGCCTCAAAAACTATGTGAAAATGTTTACTGGGTAGAGCATATGGTGGCATAGTCTGGGGAATATAATTTGTTTAGCTTGATTGCACTTTTCTGAAAATTTTTGATTAAAAAATGTACTACAAAACGACAGAACAGAAAATGACAGCTATGACGGTAACTGTTGTGCGCATAAATATTAAAATCAACTACCTAACCTATTTATCATTATTATAATTAAGATTTTTAAAAATCGCACCTTCCTCACAAAAATCGAAGCCGCAATATGTATGCATTTCTCGTAACCTTCTTATAAATTCCCCCATAAATTCAATTCATGTAAGATGTTATTTAATGACTTATGTAAGTAAAGCTTCTGAAACTACCCCCAGGGTTCAATTTTATAAAGCTTTCCAAGACCCGTTGAAATCTTTATAAAATTGGGCCCTGCTCTGCTTTAGCGTAACAGGAAAAGTCACGTCATGATCTGAAGCGGCCTATACACTGTCGGCGACGTTACTATTGTGTAATTTAACAGCTGAAGGTATAGGCGTTAACTCGGCTTACAGCTGTATGTCCTTTCAGCCGACCAATACACGAAGCAAGCATGTTTTGCGAGTAATAATCACACAATTAATGTGTACAATCAGCCTGTGGCGTGATTATTAGCAATTTTGCTGACTGATTTGACATACGGCTGTAAGTGTGAACCAACCCATAGATTAGGTCCATTATTTCTTTAGAACTGATTAATTTGTGCATTTTACAGTTTACCAAGAATATTGGTGGGCAGCTTTCTATCCCCAGCCCGCAGAAAAGCTTCCCACCGCACCTGAACCTGACCATGGTAAAAATTACGGCCACGTTCTTGAATGGGGTTCGTGGTCCAAGTGCACTGCTACTACACCTTGGATTGGAGTCCGGTTCAGAGAGGCACATGTGGTTATTGCAAAAACTAAGGTAAATTAACTTTTATACTATTTTATATATTAAAAAATGGCTTTTATACACTGTAAATGCGATGCGGCGATACAGCTTAGAAAGTATTCTGTATTTGCATGCTTTCAGCCTTCATCGCCGTTCGCTTCGGCGCATTTATGTCAATCTTACTTCTCTTTACTTTGTAAAGTCCATTTTAGTAATTTTTGGACACTAAACTGAACATAACACGTTGAAACTGTTGACGTGTTCACCCTAGTGTGCGTTACAAAGCTTTGGATCGTCTGCAGTTCCACTTTAAGAGTTACAACATCCGTAAAAGGGGGGG
>JASANF010013687.1:0-44649 GCA_030248245.1 Trissonchulus sp. WLG1_4
AAGATTNATAANTCAGNTTTTANTATNATTAACATTATTGGTTTTAAATCTTTTACAATTATTTTACATACCAATACACAATTTTTCAAACCTTCAAAATCCAAATTTTTCACCAATTTAAAGGATCTGAAAAAGCTTGACTCTCATATTAACAAAACCCTCAATTTTTGAATCAACCCAACCCACTAACCTGTTTGATATCATCAGTACATTCATTCAGCCCTCTCAGGGTATCAACCATTATTATGCAATCAGACGGCAAATTTAGCTGAAGACACTCTGAGTCCGACTCAGTTGCGTGCACAGCGTTCAGTGATCTGAAAATAATTCAACCCTGAATAATTCGTAAAACATGTGAGATTTTTATTATCATTAAAGTGTCTAAGAAAGTTGCATATTAAACAATATTTATAAGAATTTTCATTTTTCATGATCACCCTTTTGCTTCTTCTGTGTCAAAACTTTTCGTGATAACGCAGAAAAGTCAGATTTCCAAAGAATTCCACTCGAAAAAATTGCCTTTATCATTTTACACAACACTTTCCATTCAACTAATTTCCGAAAACGTACGATTTCTGTCGTCGATTCTTTTCCAACATATACTGTCCTCCTCGGACATAATTTTGCAGCGCAAATGGCAGCTTATAGAGTGGGATTTTGTATTTTTCCTGCCATTTGGCGGCTTCAAAATAATCATGATGTTTGCTGATGGTCAGATTGATGAATTCCACCGCCAATTCTGGTTTCATATTCAACGCTTCCTCGATCATGTCTGACCAAGTGTCATAGTTGAGATCCTGAGCGATATAGTAGCGGTAGAGAAGGTGTCGCAGAGCGCTGGCACCCCGTTGTCCTGTCACGTTGGGAATATCGTCTAAAAATAACACTGCCAGAAATTTTTTTTGCTCTATAAATTCAAGACTATCCACCAGAAACTGCTGAACTCTGAGACAAAACAGGTGGCCTGATTTTTGTGACTACTTGCTGTACTGTTGATGCTTGCAATTCGTTCTCTTCGTAACAAAAACCCGTGTTTCATTTTGTCTCAGAGACCAGAATTTTCTGGTCAGACTTTAGTAGTTTGACAGAGAAATAAAGATAGTCACAGCAGGCCTTTCTATATTCGTACCAGGTTAAGCCCCACCCCAATTTTTAACTCTGTTACATACTATCCTTTATGAGCATATAGCATTATACCTGAGGAGAAGGCAAACTTCTTGGCTAATCGCGCAACCAATTTGCTTAAAACTTTTGGATGCAAATTTTCTTGGTGAACTTTATCAACGTCGTTTCGGGAGCTAAAATACAAAACAATGACAATATTATGCTGTGTAGCATATATATATAATAATAATAATAATAATTGCTTTAATGCATTTTTAAGATCACGTTTGGGCCATAAGAAGATGGTAAAAGATTTGAAGGCAAAGACGATTGAGTGGCGAGAGAGGTTTTTCAAACTTCCTAAGTCATCTGATTTGCCCGATTTATGCGATTTAACGCTTCTATGTGTATATCCCAAATATATATAGTCGCATTGCAGAAAATAAGGTAATATTGTGCAACACTATATATGTAGTTGGTAGTTGCCCTATTGCGCAAAACATGTGATGTATGGGTGGCTTAATAACAATCAAACACACACTGGTACAAGTCATATTATGTTAGAAGTGAACTGATGCAAAATCAAATCACTTCATGTCTCACGATATTACAGCAAAATCAACTACAACCCAAAGACAAATAAGTCATAATACCATAAAAATCTTTCCAGTGTCTGTTTGTCCTTGCACAGCTTGTCGATAAACTGCAAAAACTCTTTCTGAATTTCTCTGTTTCCAGTCAAATAATTTTCCAGTATCACCAATTTGTCTTGCATAAGCACAGGTATGGCAACCTATAGTAAACACAAGAAGTAAGAACAGTGGTTAATAGTACGGTACAACTTAAGGTTCATTTCTTGGCATTTAAAAAGCATGTGGCATTGCGGGAACATATTATACCTAACTGATCCGCTGATTACAATACTGAAATAAAGTAAATATATAAATCATAAAATTATATACTCAACTCAACCCTGCTATAAAATTACATTCTTGTGTGATTAATGCAGTATATATACCTCTGCAAGCTTGAACTCTGACTGCAGTCCCAAAGTCGCAATCACAACCGCAGCCTAAAATAAACACAGCGCACAAAATTGTATTGATACAAAACAATTAATTCTGAATAACTTGACTAACATAATTTAACACAATGACAGTAAATTTAATCAACCTTTTGATACTCATGTAGTTAATGCTAAATATGGCTGAAACTCTAATATATATATATATATATATATATATATATATATATATATATATATATATATATATATATATATATATATATATATATCAGGGAAATCGACCGGAACCCTAAAACTACCGGAACCGGAACCGGAACCGGAACCACCTAAAAATACCGGAACCGGAACCGGAACCGGAACCCCCTTCCAAAAGACCCTATATTTTGCAATATTTTCAAAAAAATTTTTTGTTTACTTTTACTCACATTTTTTATACACAACCCTTCTGTACACTTTTGACTTTCTATACACCAATTTAGCACTTTAATTCGCAGTGCAAACGCAAGATCAGTGAGCCACAGGTTGCAGGGGTCTGGGGGCGGCAGCCCCCAGAAAAAATGGAAATTTTTAACTGTTTACGCCGAATTTGGTCAACTAAAGACGTATCAGAAATTTTTTCCGATAGGTAAATTAAAAACTAAACATGGGAACGTCACATCAGACAGTGCATTGCACAAGAAAATTCAGCATAATGTACTTTTGTAGACATTTGATAAAAGATAATAACAACGAGTAGTCAGCCATAGAGATGCAGGGGTCTGGATACGGTCGCCCTCAGAATAAAAATTCGAGAACTTTTGGAATTTTAGGCAAAATTTGGTGAATTGGAGCAGTATCAAAAAATTCTTTCGGTGGGGCGATAAAAACTAAAGGGAGGACCCTTGTTGACAATTTCTTAAAATTCAACCAAAAGGGGGTCTGCGCCCTTGAGTCTGACTTGGGTCATGTTAATTTTTGCTGGGTCCAGTTTAGAGAACTTGAGTCTGGACCCACTCGTAGACCCTAAAAAACCCTGACTTGGAGAAAATTCGGGGGAGGGGGGCGGCTGTACCGTCGCCCCCTCTCCTCAATGTTAGATAGTAAGGTTTACACAGATTACATAATTTTTCAGTGTAGCGTGAAAAACCGAGGACCTTCGACCTTCGGCTTTCATTGAGCTAGTTGAAGTAATACAAGAAATTGGACACAAGAAGCACAGCATTGTTGATAAAGAATAAGCACTGCAACATAAGAATGCTAGATTAAAAAATCAGAAGCTATTTGTATGTAGTACTAGGTACTATAAATATTACAATATTCGTTTTAAGACAATAAAGCACAAACGATAACAATGTATTAAGCTAGTGTACTGTATATATATTTAAATTTATATATACATGTAATATATACGCGTACAGTACATAATATGTTGAACGCATGAGCTTTGATGAAAGAGAATTATAAAGAAGACGAAGACTAAACTAGCTACAGAGTCGCAAGAGGTTCGCCAGAACAAAATCTGAAGAAATTTTTGATTTTTAGGCCGATTGTGGTCAGTTGGAGGCCTATCGGAAAATTTTCATGGACGAACAACACAAAATTAAAAGCAAAATCCTTTGTCAGAGAATTAGTGGTTCCGGTTCCGGTTCCGGTACTTTTAAAATACCGGAACCGGAACCGGAACCAAAAAGTACCGGAACCGGAACCGGAACTCCGGTCGATCCCTGATATATATATATATATATATATATATATATATATATATATATATATATATATATATATATATATATATATATATATATATATATATATATATATATATATATATATTTTTTTTATATATATATATATATATATATTATATATATATATATTTTTTTTAATATATATATTATATTTATTATTATATATATATATATATATATATATATATATATATATATATATATATATATATATATATATATATATATATATATATATATATATATATATATATATATATATATATATATATATATATATATATATATATCAGGGATCGACCGAGTCCCTCCCGGTATTTTAAAAGTACCGGAACCGGAACCGGAACCACTAATTCTCTGACAAAGGATTTTGCTTTTAATTTTGTGTTGTTCGTCCATGAAAATTTTCCGATAGGCCTCCAACTGACCACAATCGGCCTAAAAATCAAAAATTTCTTCAGATTTTGTTCTGGCGAACCTCTTGCGACTCTGTAGCTAGTTTAGTCTTCGTCTTCTTTATAATTCTCTTTCATCAAAGCTCATGCGTTCAACATATTATGTACTGTACGCGTATATATTACATGTATATATAAATTTAAATATATATACAGTACACTAGCTTAATACATTGTTATCGTTTGTGCTTTATTGTCTTAAAACGAATATTGTAATATATATTTATAGTATATACCTAGTACTACATACAAATCGCTTCTGATTTTTTTATTCTAGCATTCTTATGTTGCAGTGCTTCTTGTGTCCAATTTCTTGTATTACTTCAACTAGCTCAATGAAAGCCGAAGGTCGAAGGTCCTCGGTTTTTCACGCTACACTGAAAAATTATGTAATCTGTGTAAACCTTACTATCTAACATTTAGGAGAGGGGGCGACGGTATATACAGCCGCCCCCCGCCCCCCAATTTTCTCCAAGTCAGGGTTTTTTAGGGTCCACGAGTGGGTCCAGACTCAAGTTCTCTTAACTGGACCCAGCAAAAATTAACCTGACCCAGCACCCAAGTCAGACCCAAGGGTGTAGATAGGGAGGGGAGGGGGGTCGCGACCCCCCCTTTTGGTTGAATTTAAAGAAATTGTCAACAAGGGTCCCTCCCCCCTTTGGTTTTTATCGCCACGCCGAAAAAAATTTTTGATACTGCTCCAATTCACCAAATTTTGCCTAAAATTCCAAAAGTTCTCGAATTTTTATTCTGAGGGCGGCCGTATCCAGACCCCTGCATCTCTATGGCTGACTAGTCGTTGTTATTATCTTTCATCAAAGCCTATGCATGTCTACAAAAGTACATTATGCTGAATTTTCTTGTATAATACACTGTCTGATGTGACGTTCTCATGTTTAGTTTTTAATTTTCCTGTCGGAAAAAATTTCTGATACGTCCTTAGTTGACCAAATTCGGCGTAAACAGTTAAAAAATCTCCATTTTTTTCTGGGGGTTCCCGCCCCCAGACCCCTGCAACCTGTGGCTCACTGATCTTGCGTTTGCACTGCGAATTAAAGTGCTAAATTGGTGTATAGAAAGTCAAAAGTGTACAGAAGGGTTGCATATAAAAAATGTGAGTAAAAGTAAACAAAATTTTTTTGAAAATATTGCAAAATATAGGGTCTTTTTGAAGGGGGTTCCGGTTCCGGTTCCGGTATTTTTAGGTGGTTCCGGTAGTTTTAGGGTTCCGGTCGATCCCTGATATATATATGTATATATATATATATATATATATATATATATATATATATATATATATATATATATATATATATATATATATATATATATATATATTAAGTCAGTATAAAAAAAAAAAAAAAACAAAAACAAAAGCAAGCACACATATATAAAAAAATAAATAAAAAAAAAAATAAAAAATAAAAAAAAAAAAAAAAAAAAAAAATATATATTTATATATTTATATATTTACTTTATTTCAGTATGGAAATCAGGGGACAAGTAAGGAAATATTTCCCCCAATCCACATTGCTTTTAAAATCCAGGAAAGAACCAGTACCGTACAACCACCCTCTTACTTCTTACATTAGGTCCGACCAAGGAAGAAAAAGCGAAAAAAAATAAGAAAAAAAAAGAAAAAGCAGTTTATCGACAAGCTGTGCAAGGACAAACAGACACTGGAAAGATTTTTATGGTATTATGACTTATTTGTCTTTGGGTTGTAGTTGATTTTGCTGTAATATCGTGAGACATGAAGTGATTTGATTTTGCATCAGTTCACTTCTAACATAATATGACTTGTACCAGTGTGTGTTTGATTGTTATTAAGCCACCCATACATCACATGTTTTGCGCAATAGGGCAACTACCAACTACATATATAGTGTTGCACAATATTACCTTATTTTCTGCAATGCGACTATATATATTTGGGATATACACATAGAAGCGTTAAATCGCATAAATCGGGCAAATCAGATGACTTAGGAAGTTTGAAAAACCTCTCTCGCCACTCAATCGTCTTTGCCTTCAAATCTTTTACCATCTTCTTATGGCCCAAACGTGATCTTAAAAATGCATTAAAGCAATTATTATTATTATTATTATATATATATGCTACACAGCATAATATTGTCATTGTTTTGTATTTTAGCTCCCGAAACGACGTTGATAAAGTTCACCAAGAAAATTTGCATCCAAAAGTTTTAAGCAAATTGGTTGCGCGATTAGCCAAGAAGTTTGCCTTCTCCTCAGGTATGATGCTATATGCTCATAAAGGATAGTATGTAACAGAGTTAAAAATTGGGGTGGGGCTTAACCTGGTACGAATATAGAAAGGCCTGCTGTGACTATCTTTATTTCTCTGTCAAACTACTAAAGTCTGACCAGAAAATTCTGGTCTCTGAGACAAAATGAAACACGGGTTTTTGTTACGAAGAGAACGAATTGCAAGCATCAACAGTACAGCAAGTAGTCACAAAAATCAGGCCACCTGTTTTGTCTCAGAGTTCAGCAGTTTCTGATGGATAGTCTTGAATTTATAGAGCAAAAAAAATTTCTGGCAGTGTTATTTTTAGACGATATTCCCAACGTGACAGGACAACGGGGTGCCAGCGCTCTGCGACACCTTCTCTACCGCTACTATATCGCTCAGGATCTCAACTATGACACTTGGTCGGATATGATTGAGGAAGCGTTGAATATGAAACCAGAATTGGCGGTGGAATTCATCAATCTGACCATCAGCAAACATCATGATTATTTTGAAGCAGCCAAATGGCAGGAAAAATACAAAATCCCACTCTATAAGCTGCCATTTGCGCTGCAAAATTATGTCCGAGGAGGACAGTATATGTTGGAAAAGAATAGACGACAGAAATTGTACGTTTTCGGAAATTAGTTGAATGGAAAGTGTTGGGTAAAATGATAAAGGCAATTTTTTCGAGTGGAATTCTTTGGAAATGTGACTTTTCTGCGTTATCACGAAAAGCTTTGACACAGAAGAAGCAAAAGGGTGATCATGAAAAATGAAAATTCTTATAAATATTGTTTAATATGCAACTTTCTTAGACACTTTAATGATAATAAAAATCTCACATGTTTTACGAATTATTCAGGGTTGAATTATTTTCAGATCACTGAACGCTGTGCACGCAACTGAGTCGGACTCAGAGTGTCTTCAGCTAAATTTGCCGTCTGATTGCATAATAATGGTTGACACCCTGAGAGGGCTGAATGAATGTATTGATGATATCAAACAGGTTAGTGGGTCGGGTTGATTCAAAAATTGAGGGTTTTGTTAATATGAGAGTCAAGCTTTTTCAGATCCTTTAAATTGGTGAAAAATTTGGATTTTGAAGGTTTGAAAAATTGTGTATTGGTATGTAAAATAATTGTAAAAGATTTAAAACCAATAATGTTAATTATATTAAAAGCTGAATTATTAATCTTTTAGGCAGATCTGGTGGGCCTGGACAGTGAATGGAGACTCACTTTCGGAATGGAATCAGAAAAGTAAAATATTTTCGGTGTCAAGAATTGGAAATGAAATTGTTAAACTTGCTAGTTAGATAATTACTAGTCTCTATTTTGGATAATTAAACTCATTCTGATTATTATTAGCAGTGTACATTTTATTGTAGAGTGGAGTTAGGGGGATTGGGAGTGATTCGGGGTTTATTTTTTAATTTTTTTCTTGGTGGCCAGCTACCCACTAGACCCATTATTTTAGTGGCCAATGCAAAAATTTAGTGCCCAATTTAAAAGATGCGCTCACAATTTACTGAAACGGAACCTTTCTTGCCACGAAACAGCTGTTGTGTTGCTCTATGATTTAAACGTACAATTCAATGTTCAAAGAACTTTTGGTTTCCGGTTTTACATGTGCGATGCGCCTTTACGCGTGCTGCATGCATTGCGTGTAAATTTGAGAAAATAGCAGAACCAAAAATTCACTTATTAAGGTAACCCCCCCCCCCCCCCACAAGTCAATGACAAGGATCAACAAATATTTACAACAAATAATTCATATCGCTGTCAACGAAACAGAAATAACTACCGCGATACAATGAAGCACACTCAGATGACAGTGCGTATAAGCATTAAACCTCACGAGTGAAGATTGTGCAGTATATATACATTATTATTGATAACCTGCATGGGGGTCCGGGTTCCAGAGCCCCCAGAAGCCGGGCATTTTTTTTATTTTGAAACACATTCTTCATGTCAAACTTCACTTTTTGGTGGCCAGATTGACGACCAGCCCAAAATTTTTAGTGGCCAATCCATAATTTTAGTGGCCATGGCCACCAGTTTGGCCCAAAAAAAAACACTGGAGTGATTATCAGTGAATTTTTCATAGGTGGAAACCCTTCTCATAATATTATGTTTGCTTCATAATCACACACCATGGCATAAATTCTCGTTTGTTGTGTGCGAAGAAAGTTAGGATATTATTAAAAGCACCCACTACAACCCGTGACATTGAGGGCCCACAATTTATCTGAATTTTTGCCATAATAATGTTATTGCGTTAATTTTATGTTGAAATTCGTGTAGTTCATGCTTTTTGTAGAATTGCTATCCTGCAAGTGTGCACCTGGCAGCGTGTGTATTTGGTGGACTGTCTGGCTCTGCAAGATGTCATTTCAACTGACGATTGGATCAGATTCTACTCTGTTTTGTTTGCGACTGCTAGTGTTCGAAAATTAGGTGATTATTATTGAGAAAATTTGGAGCTATATACATAGCAAAATCATCTAGAAATTGTTTTTCACGTTGACTCTACTTGTAAGGCTCGATTCATACTTACAGCCGTATTGTCCATTCGGCCTACAGAATACAGTCACATCAAGTAAATAAAGCAGAACGGACATACAGATGTAAGCCTGAATCGACCCGTAACTTAAAAGATGGTCGTAACATTTTGGCAGCGTTTTTCCTTGCTCTGTTTTGTAACATTTACTAAATCAATTTACAAGCGCTCTTTTGCTTATTATTATTTATCAACCTAGCTTTCGAAATTGCAATAAAAGTATCGATGACACTCATTTTGTATTTCGTGTACACTGGCACGAGAAATCAGAATGGATGTTTTTTTAAAATATTACAAAAACTCTGAATGTGCAACTACCGCCGTAAGTAGTGTGGAGCTTAGTTTGATTTATAGATTTTTTTGGTTTACATTTGCTACTTTTTGTTTTTCAGGCTTCTCTTTTGATGGCGATGTACGAGCGTTGCAGAACACCCACTCAGACTGTGCCAGTGCCTTTGAGACCATTGCCAACACTGTTTGCATTTTGAGATTAGTGAAATTTGTAAGCTATGATTTACTGTCTGTAATGGAACTAACAAGCCAAGTTTATACTATGACATAGTAGCTATGTATTTTTTTTGCTTGATTGACTTAATTTTTAAAGCTAATGAAAGCATAGTAGACTGACTTTACACGGCGATGAATTATTGTTAAGCATTTAGACTTAATAATTTAACGCGTTGCCGAACTAAACGTTTTTGTTTTGATACCACCAACGGTAAGGAATTCAGGCAAGAAAGTCAAGTACGTGTAGTTCACGGAAAAATTTAAAAATTTGTAAACAATTCTCAGCCGATTTATTTTGAGATTTATTTAACAAGCTAAAACATTTGTATACTTGAAAAGGAATTAGTTATTTTTAAATATGAAATAAATGTTTGTAGCTTAAATCCAAACATCCGCAGTTTATGGACGAAAATCTAGACGAATTGGATGAATCCGATCCGCAGACCTCAGCCGATCTTAGCGCCTCTAATGACGCTCAGCCCAGCTTCGGTGGTTTTGCCCAGCCCTCGACAAGTGGACAAATGGCCAACGGACAAACCGAACCCAGGGCCAAACCAAATATGGGACTGACCAACTTTTGCCAACATTTCCTGGGACGACCACTGGACAAGTCGGAGCAGTTCTCGAACTGGTCAAAACGACCACTGAGGCCGGCTCAGATCAGATATGCAGGTTCGTTGTCTTTTTCTGATGGATGTATTTTTGGATGGTATTTGCCTAAATACTCTTTGTTTTAGGTATTTTAGTTTTTGGTTTCGTAATTACGCCCGGTAAAGTTCATTAAATTTAAAGGTATATATAAAAGTAATTTTTAAAAGTATAATATATATATAATATAAAAGTATAATATATATATACATATATAATATATATATATATATAATAATATATATATATATAATATATATATAATATATATGTATATATATAATATATTATATAAAACTATTTTTGCCTGTGGAATTGATTATTAAAGTAATTTGAAGCTTGCCCTAATGCTGTGACTCCAGAATGTTATTTTCGCCGTGTATTTCACCAAGTCTTGTAGACAAAGAGTGAACATCCTGCTGCTTTCTTGTCGAAGTAGAAACTAGTCTCAGATGCACGCGTAAAACTGTCAGGGTGGATTTCGTAAATTTGGTTTTACTAAACCATGGTTTTACGTACGTTTTCATATGATTTGCACATAATTTCTTTATGAAATATAGCCTGATTCGTTATCGAATTTCGTAGATTTTCTTAAACCATGGTTTAGCTCAGCTGAAATTTCAGCAAAACAGTGACCGGCGGTGCTGCAGGTTTTAGATTTCAACTGCGCTAAAACCATGGTTTAAGAAAATTACGCAATTCGTAACAAATCGGGCGATATTTCGTAATAAAATTATGTGCAAATCAGTATACAAGCGTACGTAAAACCATGGTTTAGTAAAACCATCTTTGTGAAATCCACCCTCACAGTCGGCAAAGGGTCCAATAAGTAATCAGTGCTCAACTGCGCAAGGCCAGTTAATTAGCATATTATGCGAGGAGAAGTAATCGTATTTTGCTTTTAATAAATAAAAACAAACAAATAAAAATTTCACTTTTCAAAATATCAGCTTGAATCTTCTTGGATTTGTAGGCTAGATTTGGGTATTTGAATGATGGTTTCAGTTTCAAGTGGGTCCTGAGTCATGGCGTTTTGATTGCTCTGAGATGCAGTGTGTTGTTTGCGACTTCGTCTATACAAAGCCATAACCGGTAGACTGAGAACTCCGCAGGCAAAATAGATGCACATTATTGAGCCCACTACGGCAGTTGGAATGGCATAACTACCCGTTATATCGCGTAGGAAACCTGAAAAAACATTTATTTTTTATTGCGAATTTATTTCTTTAGGTGTAGTTAAACACACTAGAGAAATCTTTTCTGGACTGATAGCAGTTTAGTCTTATCTAAGTAGCCTTTTAGTAGACAACAATTTGTCAGGTTTTAAGTGCATCATATCCTTAAAGTGAAGCCAAGTCTGTTTAATAGTGGCATATTTTTGAGACATAGGTATTCTCTACTAAGAGTTGCTCGGAAACAGCACAAATCGATCCCAACCTACGAAGGTGAGGCGGGTCACTGTGGCTCTAAACAGCAGGCGTTAAATTTACAAGTACACGCAGATAAGCCATTATGTATGTGGTGCCTGGCTGTGAGGGGCCAAACCTAGAGCTTAATCTAACGCTTAAGCCTAAATCTACATTTAATGTAATCCTAAGGCTCATCTCCTAAGCCTAGCATATTATGTTCCTTAACAAATTAACCACATTTTACCCGTGAGCAGTGGTCCAGTAAAGCCGCCAATACCCAAGGCCATATAGGCATAGGCAAAGGCGGAGGGAAACTCCTGGAGACTGAACAAGTCGGTCAGCATGATTGAGTGCAGGGGGAATAGCGTGCCGATCCAGAAACCAATGGGCAAACTGAGACCCACGGCGGCCCAGTAGCCCGTAAACTGCCCCAACAGCCCGTTGAAAAGACCAGTTAGCGTCCCAGACCAACACCAGAACCACCAGCGTGGCAGCCAACTCACCTTGCGCAAAAAGGCGGTCAGAAGGCGGCCTGGAAATAAATTGGACTTGGAGATTGACTAGTAGATTGTAAATTTGTAATGATAATTTTAGGATATTGAATATTTTATATAATATTTTGATATTTTTATATTTATATATATTTTTATATTTAAATTAAATCTGAGTATAGACGTTTAAGTTTACTTTACTAATTTTTAACATTTTTGCAAAGAAGTGGAACTTTCACTCGATTTTGGCCACATCATGTTTGGGATCCTTTCTCCCAGCTCCTCGATTTTAACCGAGTCCCCCACGCCCCCCTCATACATGTATGTATACCTATTGTGCAGTTACGTATGCTTACCCATAATGGAGGCGATGCCCAATAGCATCATACAGTGACTGGCGACATCGGCTGTTAGCTGGTATTGCTCGATCATCAGACTAAAGTAGAAAGTGCTGCAGCCGATGCAGCAAAATTGCGTCACCACACTGCCAATGATAACGGCCCAGAATCTAGGCTGCCGCCATAGATGGAGATTTAAGTTATCTAGGAATGATTTTTGCTGACTTTTGCACCATTCTCGATTTGGTTCGGGCAGTAGCAGTCCACAGGCAGTTAGATTGAGACTCAGAGCGCCTAGAATTAGCAGAGCGCCGCGCCAGGTAAAACGGTCGATTAAGTAGTTGAAGAGCAGCGGTAGAATCGTGAAAGCTACTCCGGCTCCGGTGAAAATGATGGAAAAAGCAATGTGACGCTGTTTCTCGTTGAATATGAAGCCGGGAGAAACCGTAGTGCCCGTCAGACAGACTGACATGGAAGCTCCTGAAATTACAAAATTATTGCAGATTTTTGTAATCTTATTAGACGAATTTTTTTATATTCTAAAGATGGTACATGGGATTTTTGGGTTAAATTTGCGTATTGTCATTTAATCAGTACGTTGCATGTAGTCTATATATAGGTATGGGATTTGACTATTATATGTATAGGCTATATAGTATATTGAACTATTATACATATAATATGTATAGATGGCTCAGGTTAGGCTGCACAAAAACTGCATACAGAACCAAAGTTGGCTGGCTGAAATACCTCTAAAGGCACCTGTTTTTTCAATGCTTAGATGGTTTTGTGTGGTGCCATTTTAAACACATTTTTTGCACACACAGGAATACTTCCATAATTTTTGATTGTCTTTTTGTAACTAACAAAATAATTGTTACAAGAAACTTAAACATGTGAAAAAACATATATACATTGTGGATTCATACTATTCAAAATATTCCATAGTAGAAAAGTGTTGTTTAGTTAGTAGTTATTGTGTAAGTAGTAAACTCGTGTAATTATATATATATATATATATATATATATATATATATATATATATATAATATATATATATATATAATAAAATCTTTACCATAAACGACGCCAAGCAGGCACACCTCCAGCGCATACAAGTGCGCCTGACTTGCGCCAACTAGCGCAATTGCGCTCACTAGTCCGGCGCATATAACACTGCGTCTGTAGCCGGCGTACTTCAAGGCTACACTGGACAGGGGGCCTGAAAATATAAGTAGCTATGTTTAGTAGGCTTATATCATTGTTCAACATGTTGTTTTACATAGCTAACATGTTTAACATGGCTAAGCTTAATTTCAAGAACTGATTTCTATTTTGTAGTGGAACTACCTGGTATTGGACAGCAGAGTGTAGTGAAGGTTTTTTTTCTGAGTGTGCTTAATATACTTTTTTACTATATTATGGTCAAGAGTACATAATAGTGTCTCACTCGTTATAGAAGAAGAGTGAGACACTCTCCTTTCTGCCTGTGTTATAGCGCAGGCAGATGCGCTCGTCATTTCCAGCCCACATGTTGCCGTTTTATGCAACATGTGGGTAGCCAATCAGAAGCGACCTTCGCTTCTGATTGGCTGGACGCCTGTGCACGTGCTCCAATCAGCACGCAGGCGGCCTCACGTGCTCCAATCAGCACACGGGCCGCCATAACAGCCATTTCATTGTTAAATTTTGCCATGATCGGTCGGGTTGGGGGTTTTCTTGTTCCGAATCGTATTTTGATCACATTTTTATCCCCGTTTTCAGGAATTATTGCTAGTATGTGCTGAATGTTGTTAACTGGTAAGTTAAATGTGTTTTTGACAATTTTCAGGCAATAGCACGTGAGGCCGGCTGCGTGCTGATTGGAGGACGTGCACAGGCGTCCAGCCAATCAGAAACAAAGTTCGCTTCTGATTGGCTACCCACATGTTGCACAAAACGGCAACATGTGGGCTGGAAATGACGAGCGCATCTGCCTGCGCTATAACACAGGCAGAAAGGAGAGTGTCTCACTCTTCTTCTATAAAGAGTGAGACACTATTATGTACTCTTGTTATGGTGGATCTGTCGCAAAAAATACCGTATTCGTGAAATGACACAAAACAACTCCGCTTAGCTTAATATGTCCTCTCTCAACGTTCATTAACGCATTGACAAAATTGATAGCATAAAGCAGTAATAGCATTAAATTAATTTTAGTCAATCAAATTGACAAAAAATAACTAAATCAGTTGCGGGGTCACTATTTTTGTGTCAAAAACAGACCATTCTGTAATCACCAAAAAAACTCACCCAATCCCTGAGTCAGACTGGTGGTGATTGAGCCAATCAGGGCGATCTTACTGTAGCTCACTTGAAAGTGTTCGCGCATGAACTGGAAAAATACCGTAAGACAGACCACGGGCCCAATGGTCAGGCCCTGGGCCAGCGAGCACGAGACGGCGATCAACCATTTGTTCCAAACGGAATCGATTTTGGGCGGAGATTTTTGGGGATTTTTTGGGATAGATGAGGCTTGGGGATCGGGCATATTCGATTGGGAGGGCATAATAGATGATATGGATAAATTAGTTGTTAATTAAGTATTTGGTCATTCATAAGTAGCATTAATTGTGATTGGATTTATTTTGTTGTTTTCGTATTTATAGTTTAATAGTAGATAGACTGAGTAGTAGTATAATAGTCATGTGTTTCATAATACTAAGGTTTTAGTAAGACTTTAAAATACGGCTAGGTACTATACAACGAAATTGTACAATCTAAAAGAAATGGTCATATTATAATTATATACAATATTGGCTAAACAGCATATCTGAACTGATACATTTTGGCATCAAAATACACACAGTCCACAGTTTAAACTACAAAACAAGTTTTTAACGCGACGACCGCTTTCAAACTTATTGGTGCTAGAAAAGTGCACCTGCGTGGAAACTCAAATGAAATATCTACTAAAGTTTCAATATATTCCGGACAAGTAATATATATTATAGCTCTATCTAAGCTTAGTAGTGCTAACAGATCAAGGCCGCAAATGTTACCTCTATTCAAGCTCGCATATTGAAGCTATAAGCTTAAGCAGCTAGCAGCTAGACAAGCTAAAAAACTTACTGCGGGACTAAGCAGTCTACTATGTTATGACGTACCAGAAGCAAAGCAGCTAATTTCTGTGTAAGCTACGCTAAATTTCTATCTACGTTTTGATTGGCTGCATTCCTTATTTGCTACTTTTCTAGGTGAATCATGCCGTAACTATGTAAATAACGTTTTCTAAAGACTATTTTAGTATTTTCTTTTTCATTTAGTTTATAGCAAAAAAGATGGCTCTTTGAGCCTGTTGCTCAACTTTACAAGTCTTAAGGCCTATTCACACGAGGGCGCATGAGCGGGCGCATTGCATGGCGTACGCCATGGCGCATGAGCGGGCGCATGAGAGGGCGCACACGCACACTTGCCTACTGCATTGTGTGAAATAATGCAGCAGGCTGTGTGAAAACAGAATGCACCCGCTCACACAATGCACACAAGCACAATGCACACAATGCAGTAGGCAAGTGTGCGTGTGCGCCCGCTCATGCGCCCTCTCATGCGCCATGGCGTACGCCATGCAGCAAAATGAGCCCTGTGTGAATAGGCCTTTACAATTGTAACAATTGTAAGTGCAAAATCAGGTGATTCGTTACAAATTCATATAAAAATGAATTCATTACGAATCGCCTGATTTTGCTCTTACAATCGTTACAATTGTAAGACTTGTAAAGTTGCGCAACAGGCCCCAGTAGTAAATATATAAAAAATTAACGCCATTTATAAGACATCAATTGTAGCTGGTGTTGTGGTTTTTGTAGCTTTGACCTTTGACGACATACCGGCTGTTCGAACGACATGAAATATGAATAATCGCATTTTTTATGTGGGGGGGGGGCTCCTCACTGTTGGTACGTACCCCCCTTCGCTTTTTCGTTGTTCCCCCGAACGTAAGTCCCCCCTTTTTGCAAGGATCGTAAAATTTTTAGGAAAACGTTGATTTGCAGTTTTTTTGCACAATGCTACCTGAACCGCCACTCTTTTGGACCGTTGATTCATTTTCTTTGGTTGCTGTTCGGGCATGGAATTATTTGCAGTTTAAAAGGCGTTTAGTGTGGACTTGAACTTTCTTAAGCCCCCCCCCCACTTTGGAAACCGATAAAAAAATATTGTAATTGACACTGTGGTATCAAGAATACATAATAGTCTCTCTCTCTATATAAAGTGTGACGCTATTCTGTACTCTTGGTGGTATATATGTATGTATATACTTGGTTTCAGCATTGGACGCCTATTGTCAATTGGAAATCTACGAGTGCATCAAGCAACGCTGCCAGGAATTGCAGATTGATTTCGAACAGGCCGTCAGCGCCGCTCTTGTCACCGGACGAACGCCGGGAAAATCCACAAACAAGCAGAAAAAGAATCGCACGGAAAAATTGGCAGAACGGGCGGAATTTTTTCAACTTTTGAATGTGAGATTATGTAGTTGTGCTAGTGTAGACAAAAAACATGCTACGATCAGCTGCAACACATATATATCACACCGTTGTAACGGTTGCTACAGTAGTACAGTGTAAAGTCGAGTAAAGCGTAATGATCTACATCCTTAAATCAGAACCGAGCTGTTATAATACAACCATGTTTTCTTCCCACTTTTGAATGAAAGCTTATCCAGCTACCGTTATCGAAAATCAGCCATTTGACCTTGACTGGGCGTTAGTAAAAGGCTTATAGAGGTGTTTTGTTATTTCAGGATCTCGAAAAATACCATGCATCTGCGCCCCACGCAACAGAGTTGCGTCGACCGGCGCAAGTGCGTGTGCTGGTGGACTCAATGGCGCAAGGCCTGGGGAAACACTTGAGGCGCTGTGGCCTGGATGCCATCTATCCCAGTGCTCTTGACTGTAATACCCAGGATTTAGTGCAAGTGAGCAATATTTTGGTGGTTGGTTGTTCAAGTCATACTTGCAGCCGTATGTCCGTTCAACAGGCAAAATGTAGAATAGATGGGCGTCGTTAGTTTATTTCTTTCATATAGATATAGTCGTGGAGAAGATGCGCGTCTACATATTGTCTCAGTAGAATTGAGCTGCCATGGGGCATACACATTCAGACATATCGGAATGGCATATTGCAAATATAGACGTGCTATATTTTTTTGCATTTCCTCAGATTTTTACTATTAATGTGTACGTGAATTTGCTACCTGCCCGCGTATGTTTATGCTCTTCATTTCTTGATAAATTTGCTATATTTGACATTCGTTAGTCACTTTTAAACTTAGTAAAAACTGGAGTCAATTATTTTCATTTTGCTATTGTTTTTAGATGGCGCTTTCTGAAAATCGCGTTGTGATCTCCATGGGAAAGGCGTATACAAAAGTATTTTATATTATTTTTTAACGATGCATTTATATATTTACTGATTTGTCTAGAAGCTGCAGGATGGATTCACAATTGCAGTTGAACATCTGTCAAGCCTTAATAAAAGCAATCACGCAACTAGTTACTGACAGAAACAGTGAAGCACACTTTATTTACTCTTGTTGTAAACTAATCACTTGTAATATGAGTACTATGGTTACTATCTCACAGAGAAAAAAACAAAAATTCACTAAAAGCATGCGAATGAGCAATGAAATCATTTAACGAAAAATACAAAGTAATCTAGCTAGCATATAAAGTTCTGCTCCTGCAAACAAATGTGTTCGTTGAGCTCGGACGCACGAACCATTTATAGCACATTTGTAGAGATTAGTACACATTTGGCAGCCTTCAAAAATTACGGAATACTGACAATATTTATCAATATTTTTTAGTTGTCGAGTTATCTGCCGTCCAGACTGCTCCTCCAACTTCCGGCCGATCAAAACGTCTTCCACCAGCTTGGCTGGGTGCTCAAGCAGCTGCGAGTGCAGGTTTTGGAAGAGGATATTCTGTCCAGATGCATGGTGAGCGGTGTCTACAGTATGGCACGTGATGGCATTGATATACTATATAATATGGCTCTTATATTACTATAGGATTAATCAGTGAAGTTTCGTTTAAAGTTACGTGCTGTATTTGTTACAGTCATTTCAATAAATCAAGGCCTAGCTGGGAGCGACACGGGAGCGTGAGATGAGATTAGTGCTGCATTGCAAGCTTGACCTTCGGTTATGACTGTTTGGACCGCCTAGAAGGTGCCTTGACATGTGCCTCTACAGCTACACACAGCCGTACCCTCACTCATTACGTATTAATTGTTTATATTAGCCGGTTGTTTTGCCATGGCACGGTTTTTCTTGTCTTTAAAACATTCACTGCTGTCTGTGTGTGTAGTTTTCCAATTCTCTGTAACCCCTCTACGGTAGACGGAAACGCGGGCAAATATGAAACTTATTGTTGTTTTACTTGTAATCTTGAAAAACGTTGTGGGTGCTGTCCGTACAGTATTCTAGTTTTTTGTTTATTTTTTTCAGGATTGCAACTGTGCAGATTTTGTCACAATTTATCGCGAAGATTTGACTCGACTGGCGCATAAACATTTGCCGGCCAGTAGGTTGGAAAAAGCCAAACCGATTCAGGATCATTATACGCCCGTTTCTCAGCTAGACAACGTTGTGGCCACGGCCAAAAAGCGTCACGGCAATAGTAGTCATTTTGAGGCCATTAGTGCGGAAAATTTCAGCGAAAATCTAGCCTCAATTCGCAGTCAAAATGGCCAGAATTGGATTAGAATTCAGCTGGATCGGGTGAATTTGGGAATTTTCAAAAATCCCTGCAGTATTCCGGAATTCTACGCTTGTCGCGGATGTGGAAAAATTTTCTGGGACGGCGGACATTTGAATCGATACAAAACGGCGGCTGTGAAACGGATAAATTTGTTTGATCAGTCTATAGGCGATTCTGTGGCTGAGGATGCTGGGAATGGATGAGAGAAAGTGAACTAGTCTGGGTTTTTTTAAAAGGTGATTTCTAAAAAGTATTCAAGTTAGACGCAGTTTAAATCGGCCTGATTTTTTAGTAGGAACGTGGATCTGTCTGTATGCTAGTTCAAGGTGTTTCCTAAAATTTATTCCACTTATTTCCTAAAATTTCAATTTTGTAGTCGCTCACACGTAAACTTTGATTCGATCTGTATGACTACCAATTTTTAGCAATTTTTTGCACATTTTGACGGCCATGGAATTTTTTCTGCGTTGGTTTGTGAAAAGCATCTGAAAATTGCATAAATAGGTCCTTGAAAATAGCGTTATGGTTTAAGGGGGTAATTGCGTTTTTAGGTGGTTTTTTGGAAAGCTATAGCTCAGCGTTTACAAATTCTAATCACACGCGGTCTTTTGCATTAAGTAGAACAATATCTTTCTACATGTATGCCATGCACTGGAACTTGACCTTTGATTTTGTTTCCAGTACAAGTGGCTAAAGAAAAGTCCTTTCCGAAAAGTATTAGGATTTTTTACAAAAATTTTTTTTGCGCCAAAGCTGTGAATCATACGATTACCTGTTGGAGCTAAAAGGTGGTAATGTTTTTGACATTAAAATCCCCAGGCATCTTCCCCACTTTTTTGATAACTATTCAATTTACTGAGAACATAGCTTCATAGCAAACTGAAATTGAACCCCTTTAAAATTGTCCACAGGTGAAATTTCGGAAAAGTGAGAGACGCCTGGGGATTTTGACCTTTAGAGTACTGTGCCAAAAATTTGTGCTCGGGCTTTATTTGCGACTTGAGTTCTTTGGGCCCCAAGTTTGCATAAAAATCACAAAAAACCTCGAAAACGCAACTAGTAACTGCCACCTTAAGCTATTTAAAAATAGCGACAGTTTGTGTTAATACCCTTTTTGTAAATGATTCGCAATTATTGATATCAAACGTTTTTAGAAACTTTGAAACATGCTTCTTCTTTTGTGCCAAAGTCCTTATTTTAGTCAATATGACATAGCGGCTGGGATCCTCAAAGGGGTTTTACTTTAGGCTCGGTCTATTAATCGCTCCTTTAAATTGAAGGAAAACATTGTAATGAAAAATTTTATGTCTATTTCTTACCGTTACGTGTTCAATTTCGACTGGGTTTACAAAACACCTTTAGTGGATCTAAGCCGATATATTACATATGTTTAAACGGTGACAATTATTGTCAAAACGTGTTGAGATTAGTTCATACTTGCTGAAAGGGTGTCCGTTTGTCCGTAATCCAAATGCTTGGTCAACTGTTTAATAAAAATGTATGGCTGTTAATAGCCGATTTTAGATGTGCAAGCTTAACCAGCAAAGGTATTTGTATAAATTAGCATGAAAAATAACAGTTTCGTTGTTCTTGCTTACGGACACGGACACAGATGAGTAGTGATCAAACGGGATTTGCGTTCGGGATCGGGACCGGATCACGATTTTACCCCCCGGATTCGAGACTCGGGATCCCGTTCGATCACTAAAGTTTCAGCAGTTTCAAGGCTAACATGTGATTTCAACATAAAAACGTGTCGAATTTTTTATTACTACGGGTCTCAATTTTTCTGGCACTCATTACTAGACTTTTTGTATACTGATTCCGCTGAGCATTTTATTTTATTTATAATCTTTCAGAGAATGTACAAATGTTATTTGAGTACATTTTGGTTGTGACTTGCGAGTATCATGCATTTTTATTACGTGAACATTATTTTTATTATTACATCGTAAGTATGAAATTATTTTTATATTAGAGAAAACAAAATATTTTTATATTCAAAATGTGTAGTTGTTGCATATTATTATTATTATTTTAAATCACTAATGAACTCACGAACTAATCAAATCACTGTGAACTGTAGCGCGACGAAATTTCATTGAAAATTTGGTTATAAATAAAATACATATTTAGTGCTTTCGGATGCAAATGATTATGACATATAAACAATGTTTGTTGTATAAATTGCAATGGTTGTTAATAGATCTGTTATGAAATGTTGCGTTAAAAGTGACTTTAATAAACTTATTTTTTGTTACTGTGACAAACTAAACGTTTTAGTCGTTAATTGGTCTATGTTTTAATGTATTTCTTCTATTCTTCAGACTTATGATATTCAGCGCTTTTTAATTTACAGTTAGTATGCGGTTTGTACATATCCAGAAGGGGTCCAGCTTAGCAAATTTGGGCTGTGATGTAATGCATAATTTAGTTATACATTGTAAACGCGTCTCGTAAACCGAGTGGGGCCTTGGACCACTAATCCAAAGGCTGGAACGTAGTTGAAATTTCACTCACCTGGGGCCTTATCCAAAACTGGATTTAATGGATTAGATTTCAAATAATTTTGCTAATAGCGCAGTACAAAATGATAATAGCCGGCTGAAATTTTGCCCGTCATGGCTCACATACAGTACCTTGGCGAGTGCAAAGTTTCAATACCTAAATTACGTTTAACTACCGCTGCGTTATTGACGAAATAAAGTTGAATCTCTTCCGATAAATCCAGTTTTGGATAAGACCCCTGGTTACGAAATATCCTTGGGAAAGACAGAAATTTATTGCTTGAAATTATGAAATCGAAACGAACTTCTTGAATTGAGCAAGAATTAAGGTTACATGTGCTCCTGCCAACCGAATAGAACTTTACCATACCATGGGTTTATAAATAAATACAATGGAACGTAGTTATATGGGAAGAACAGTGGTACGTGTGGAGCGTTAAAACACTGCCCTACTATGCCTTTGTCTTTGTCACCCTACTATAGTATTATGGTATCAGAGATGCACGGGGTGAATCGGCGAGGGGGGGTGCCCGACCCCTGGCGGAAGGGGGGGGGGGGGGGTGGTCCCTATTTCTGACCATTTTTCGGCGACAGCCGAAAATTTTTCTGAAATTTTCGATTTTCAACTCATTTTTGGGGTACTGTTTTCGCCGCAGGCGACAATTTTTTGAAATTTTTCAACTTTTTACGCATTTTAGGGGCACTTTCTTGGCCATAAGAGGGGGGTTTGGGGGGTTGAGGGGGGGGGTGCCGGATAAGAAATCGAAAAGTTATTCCCCCTCAAAATCTTTTCGTGGCTACGCCACTGGGGTTTACCATCCCTCGCAGATTACGCTAGTCGGGTGCTCGCCTGCTATTTTAACTCATTAGAAAGAGAGGTGGATAACCCCACAGTACAAACCCAAAAGGTCATGGGGAGCCGTTGTATAGGAGTTTATGTGCGATAGCGTGTCTATCGTAAACAGCGGGGGGTGGGGATGGAGTGTTTTAAGTTGTACCAAGAGTACCTAATAGGGAAGAGTATGACACTCTTCCCCATATGTAGCTAATCAGCCGGAACGATGCTCCGGCCGAAATAGACGTTTCACGCCTTGATTTCAGGGGGATGTACCCCCCTCAAATCAAGACATGACTTGCTTCCAGGGGGGGACCCCCCCTCAAATCAGGGAAGTGTCTTGATTTCAGGGAGCTCTGAAATCGTCACTCGTTTCGGCAGACCACCAGCATGAACTCTGTGGTGAGCTGGTGGTGTGCTGAAACGAGGGACGTACCCCCCTCAAATCAAGCCACATCCCTGATTTGAAGGGGGGGTCCACCTTGGAATCAGGGATGTGTTTTGATTTGAGGGGGTGCCCCCGGGGGTTAGGGGTCTTACCATAGGCGGATCTAGGGGGGGGGGGCGGGGGGGCTCGAGCCCCCCCCCCATTGGGTCGAGGGGCCTATCAGTCGGGGGCCTATCGGCCCGAAGGGCCGATAGGCCCCCGACTTGTCCATACATGTAGGTCGCTCTCCATGTTGTTTTAGGGCCTATTTAGGCCCTTGTAGCCTAGATAGGCCCCTCTCCATGTTGTTTTGGGGCCTATTTAAGCCCTTGTAGCCGGCTGTGGAGTAGATGGGCCCCTTTCTATGTTGCTTTTTTGGGCCTATTTAGTCTCTTGCAGCCTGCTCTGGACTAGATAGGCCCCTCTCCATATTGCTGTGGGGCCTACTTAGGTCCTTGTAGTCGGCTGTGCACTAGATAGGCCGCTCTCGATGTAGCTTTTGGGCCTAGATAGGCCCTTGTAGCCTGCTGTGGAGTAGGTAGGTGAGGTCCCTCTCCTCTCCATGTTGCTTTGGGGGCCTATTTAGGTCCTTATAGCCCCCCCACCCGAAATTTGTTCCGACTGAAAATTGACACAATGGTCCCTCCTTTGGTTTTTATTGATCGGCCGAAAAAAATTTCTGATACGTCTCTAGTTGACCAAATTCGGCCTAAAAATTGAAAAAATCTCCATTTTTTTCTGGGTACGCCACTGGTTTTATTACAAACACATTCAACTCATTGCCTTGATATGGCCGCGGCAATAACAAGATAGCGTAAAACTGAAAAACGCTATCATAAAAAGTGAACAAAATTCTGCAGACCTCCCCCCCCCCAAAAAAAAATCAAAGTCTGGGACCGCCAGTGCCCTCCCCAGACACTTTCAACGACTAAACTTTTACACAAGGATCCCCCCTATTTGGTTTTATAGCCTGGCAGGAAAAAGTTTCCGATACGTCTCCAATTGATCAAATTCAGCCTCAAAATAAAAAATTTTCTCGCATTTTGTTCTGGGGGCTGCCGCCCCCAGACCCCTGCAACCTTATGGCTTTACTGTTCCTTGCTTTTGTCTTTCACGAAAGCGTATATGTATATATTTGTGCATTGTGCACTATTTATTTGCTAATACACTGTTACGTGTATCATTTAAGCTGTTTTATTGGGGTAAAATTGACATTTTAAGTAAATTTATGGTTCGTAGTGCCAAAAATCTTCTTACAGTTTTCAATTGGCTAGCTGGTGCACCCTCGCCGGCGCGCCGGTTTTGTAATTTTAGGTGTTTTGAACTTCAGTTTTACGTTCAATAAAAATTCGGTTCAAAAAATTGGTTTTTTAACGAAATGTGTTAATGTGTCGTTTTTTGCGTTAAAATCGCATTTAAGTGCATTTTAACACATTTCAAAAAAATGGGGCCTATTGGTCCGGGGGCCTATCGGGGTCCGAGCCCCCCCCATGGAAAATTTCTAGATCCGCCACTGGGTCTTACTTTAACTTTAACTTTAACTCCAAAAAAAGTTAGAGGTCTTACTTTAACTGTAACTTTAACTTAAATTAAAACAACCTTACTTTAACTTTAAATTAAAGTTATTTTAAAAAAGTTATATAAAAGTCATTAATTTTCGGCTTACTTTAACTTTAACTTAAATTGATGCCTGAGCCTTACTTTAACTGTAACTTCAACTTAAATTGAAGCAATGGCCTTTACTTTAACTTTAACTTAAATGAAAATGGTTTGACTTTTTTGCCCTAGTATATACCAGCTAACTATGTATTGCCACTTCTCGTCTTCACCACAGCCAACGGTACACGATGTACAAAATGACTGTTTCAGGGTTGATTTTGGGTGGCTGACTGATGAGAGATAATGTGGAAAGCGTTGGTGTGTAATGAACCATTGAACCTGCAAGTGATATTGCTGGGAGGACAAAGTTTTCGGTAATAATGGGGATTTTATGTGGTTCATGTCGGCTAACGGCTAAGACGGCTAAGTTTCTCTGTGGTCAAAGTTAGGGATGTTTAAGTTACAGAATTTTAAATCAGTTAAGTTATCTGCGCAAAAATTAAATCAGTTAAGTTAAGCAAAATTAAATCAGTTAAGTTATCAGTTAAGTTAACTGATAACTGATAACTTTAACTGATTTTAATTTCAGTTACATGGTAAAATTTTGGACAAGTTCGATTCCAAAATTTTCCCTCAAAATTCACTTTTTTAAGTTTTTTAAAGCTTATAAATTATACATATTAATGTCTATAAGTTTGATTTATAACAGTTGTGAGCAATTTTATTAACATGTACGTGCTGCTTTGATTCCTCTAGGTAGGCTAGGTACCATACTACCATCCCGGGCTAATTTCTAGTGCGCTCCAGCCTCCAACTGTATGAAAATTCGCTCATAAATATTTATTTTTTTCTAAAAGCTGATTAACGAACACCTCCGATTCTCAGAACCAGATTTCAACAAGAGTTCAGAATTATTGATGCTACGTGCTATTATTTTTTAAAATATCAGGGTGCTCAATAAGTACCTCAGGGTGCTCTCAGCCCACAGCAAATATCGCAAATATTGCAAACAAAATCATAGTATCGAGTGACACAGTAACGACGTAATGTCACGTTGTTGGCGTAGATAAACGTTTGCCACGATAAAATGGTTAATAATTTTTCCTGGAACGCTTTGGATGACCCCACGTGTCCCGTTTGGGTCTGCATTTTTGAAGGTTAATAATGTGCAATGTATCAACCGCACTACAAAACTGAAAAAAGGTGCCATATTCCTTCATTATATATTATAATATATGCGATCTATGGTTAAAATACATCGACAAATTGAAACGTGCACATTCTTTCAGTTATGCGCTTAACTGAAAATAAAATCAGTTTTGACGCTTAACTGAAAATAAAATCAGTTTTGACGCATAACTGAAAATAAAATCCGTTAAGGTGGTAGTGTCGCCAAAGCAGTTTTGCTCATAGGCTGCAAAATGAGAACTTTTTGCTTTGAAATTGTACATTCACTGAGAAACTTGTGAAATGCCATATGGTGTCAAATAAATACTGCCAGACACTAGACTACCAATATCTACCAATACTTTTAACCAATCACCATTTGTGAGCCAGACATCACACAATAGAGACATAAAAGTTCAAAAAATCAAGCCAGATATCAGATTGGCCAGCTTGTGAAGTACATGTAATGTTTTGACGCACAATTTTTTGCCACAAATAAGAAAAATGAAAAACGAAGGTTCGTTTTTCTTTTGATTTTAAAATAAGTGTCAAATTTTTTTACAATTTATCATTATTGCTGTGATTACTTTACAGGTTACGCACAGTTTCACAGTTCAAACATGCATTACTCCACAACCACTCATGCAATTTGCACTAAATTTTGTATGCATAAACTAGAGTATATGTGCTTTTACTTTGTGTAAAGAATCTAAACAAAAAGTTTTTTAATTGTGATGAAATTATCGAATGTGAATAGGTTTTCAAAACGTCATTTTTCCGACTTTGCGACTTCACTGCTAACTATATGCTGCATCAATTTTTCTGAAACCTGGCAAATATATTTGCCTTGAAACATATTTTTAGAATATATACAGAACATTGACCTATTTTTCACTGTAAAACTTTTATAGGCGCGCAAAATCGACTGCTTTCGCGACACTACCCCCTTAACTGATTTAAATCAGTTTTTGGAGTCTAAATCAGTTAAGTTATCAGTTAAAGTTAAGGCTGAAAATAATTTCAGTTAAAGTTAAAGTTAAAGTTAACTCCGAGAAATTAAATCAGTTAAGTTATCAGTTAACTTTAACTGATAACTTTTTTAAGAAAGTTATCAGTTATCAGTTAACTGAAACATCCATAGTCAAAGTACTAGGTTACCATACGTCCATACCATAATGGAATTGACTTACCTTTTATCAAAATAAATCCAATTTCGTGTCATCATGCTCATTCTCTAAACGCTACTTTTACCACTTGACTAACCGAATAAGCTTTGATCTGGCTGATGCATCCGGCTACGTCTGGTTTAGCTGGTTTGACCATTTCTTGGGTCAATCGGATCAAAAAATTGACTTGTTACCGTCTCTAAGCTTAATAATACTGCGACGATTTTGTCGTATGAGGGGTCTATGTATTTGTCCACATCAATTTATATTATAAAATTATTGCGATAGTCTAATTAGTTATTTGTGTTTAAAGGTGGCACAAAATTGAATCAGATTTCGAGTCACCATCAGTCTTTTTCCAGGGAGTTGCTTTTGGGATTTTGTGGCAGCTTCATTACAGTGATAATCAACTGCACTATAAAGTTCTGGGTATGTCACTACTGCTGTCTTTTGAGTTAGTTGAACCAAGAGTACATAATAGGAAGTGTATGATACTCTTCCTATTAAGCCTAGTTCATAGTTGTCCGGAAATGTCCGTAGTTGTCCGTGTCCGAGTCCGTGTCCGTGTCCGGAAGGTTGTTCGTAACATTTGTCCGTGACCGTGTCCGTAAGCAGCATCCTACTTCTACGGACACTCTACGGACAGTGCGTATGCATATAAAATAACGCCTACAAATTCTGTAGTTAACAAGTGTATTAGAATGCAAGCTTCAAAAAAATCAATAAAAACGTTCTAAGCACACTAAAATGAAGCTGCTGAGCTGAAAATATGTGAATCAAAGTACTCTTACGGACAAGGACACGGACTCGGACACGGACAGCCCTTACGGACAACTATGAACCGGGCTTTATATGCGCCTTGAGGCTTGGGTCCAATTCTGAGCGCAAAATAGCCCTTTTTTGTCCGGTTTTGAGCGGGTGCCCCCCTCTCAAAACCGTACATAGTCTTGAACTGAGGGGGGGTGCCCTCCCTCAAATCCGTACCGTACAAAAACGTTTGCGCTCCGCATTAGACGCAAGCCCCAAGGCATAATAGGAAGAGTGTCATACTCTTCGTGTTATGTATATACTCTTGATTGAACTGAAACTGATCTCATTCCGCATGCTTTACTGTGCGTTGTGTTTAAACTGAAACATATGTACTCTATTAATTTGGGCCGTTTCTTATTAGATGTCCATTCAGGTTACAAAATTTCTGTTTTTCTCGTTTGAACCATACATGGGTGCCAAGGAGGTAGTTAAACCTGCTAAACCCAGACCAGCAGTTCAGACTAGCTTGTTTTTCACTCACCTCCCTAGATCGGTTTTTACCCGTGAAATCTTCTCAACTTCCCGTGTTAGGATTGAAGTTATGTACACTTAATATCAGTATCTATTGACTATTGACCTTTTGTGGAAGTTACATAACGCTTATTTAAAGATGGATTACATCAAGAGTACATAATAGGATAATCCTATTATGTACTCTTGATTACATGAAAAGCTTGACATTCAGCATTCCCCATTATTGAAACCTCTCCACACAAGTACAGAAGTTTTATTAGTAAACAGATATTTCGATTTCTAGGCAATTTGAATTTTTTTAATCGGCAGTTTGGCCTTGGTAGAGTTTTTCTAACCATCTGCTAAGCCCCAGCTTACATAGGTTAATGTCAACGTAGCCTTTGTGGTCATTTTCGTGAGGTTTTAATCGATTATTGATTACTTTTAATTTTTATTTATTGTTTAGGTGACATTCATCCTAGTAACCCAAGCAACGCATACGATGATCTATTGACGGATTATTTCCAGCTGAATATTGATTGTTCAACACTCATTGATCATTGGTGTTCCGTTGATCAGAAAATCAAAAGCTTAATTGATCAGTTTTGGGGTGAGATCAAGGGTATTCTATTTGTGTAACTTTGGAATGGCTTCTGTCAGAATCTAACAACCAACCACTTTCTGGCTATTGAGATTGCGTAGTTAGATAAAATAGTATACGTAAATAGTATCCAACATATGCTAAAATAAGTCCTTTATTTTTACATGTCACGTGAAATATCGGTACAGTATATAACGTCAAATTGCGAAAAAAACGATAACATTTTAAAACAAATTAACATTAAATCAACAAATTTTATTATTAATATATTATCAGTTGTATTATATAAACTTAACTTTAATACGAAACAATAAATAAGCAAACAATAAATCAGCTAATAGCATTGGTAAGTTTTTACTCTGTACTATGTTATTCAATCGCGAGCTATGTCGGATTATAAGTGACAAACAAAGTAAAGAAAAATCTGGACTAGCTCGAGAGCAAAGCTGGCTGCAATCGGCCAGTGAAGCCCGTTGTCACTACGCAGAAATAAGAAATAGGAAATAAAATAGGAATAAGAAATAAGAAGCAGAAATAAGAAACAAGAAATAAGAAGTAAAGACTTTTGCGTTCACACTGCAGAAATGAGAAATAATCAATGCCGATTGCCGACCAATCACTTTTAAAGCTGATATTTGATTGGATGAGGCGAAAATTTAAGCGGAAATTCAAATTTTTAGGACCGGTAGTGCTAGTTCTCGAAAAACTTCTGTTACTTTTTCAAAAAAATGGAATGAATCCTTATTCGTATATATTTCTTAAGTTAAAATGAATTGAACTTTTTATTTCAGAAATAAGGTTTGTTATTAATTTCTGAAATAACAATAGCTTATTTCGACTTTCTTATTTCTTATTTCTATAGTGGGAATGTCCCTTGATTTCCGAAATAAGCCCTCCCTTATTTCTTATTTTTAGTTTGGTATTATTTCTAATTTCTGCGTAGTGTGAACCGGCCCTGAGTCATTGGTTTGCTTTTTGATCATTGGCGTAGAGAACATCAGCTAGCAAGCAACGGGACAGCCCTCGGAGGCATTGTGGCATTCTGTTGTCATCTTGCCGTCACAGGAACAGCACTTTTTCCCACGCCCACACTCGCCGTCGAAGCGACATGGGCCCGGATATCTGACGCATTTGGCGTTGGGCGATTGGGACTGCCTGTGATAGCCCTTGTTGCAAACGCATTGTTGATAGTCCTCTATGAGGCTGCCACTTCGGTCAGGGTATTGACAGCTTGAGTGTCGGTCCGTGGCGCAGTCCCGATCAATTTCACACGCATGGTTGGCGCGTTCGCATTGGACTTTGTCGTAGTAGATGAAACGGTAGCCTTTGGCGCAGACGCAACGCTTGGGGCCGTCAGATTTGACGCAACGGCTGTTGGGCAGTTGACGCAGACAGTCTCGATTTGTCTGACAGGTCGATTCGTTGGGTTGCGCTTGCGTGACGGCGCATACGGCAGCAATGAATAGAAGCATTAGTAAGAAGTTCATGCTTGTGCTTTCGTGGCTTTATTTGGGAATTAGCAATGTAAACAAAGTTTAATAAGACCTAACTGAAGAACTATCAGCAGTAGACAGGGAGTAACACCGCAAAATTTAACAATAAATGTTTTGGGTGTTTATAATTAAATACATTTTCGACGGGTAAAAAACTAGAATAATCAGCAAATATCCGCAACGATAGCCCGAAACAACAAAAAACCTTGCAAAAAAACCTAGCAATACACAACACAGTCGTAACACCGCAAAAATTTCACAAATTATTTTGCTGTTTTTCATTCGTTTAGATCGCTTTTCAAAGGGTAACAAACTAGAATAATCAACAAATTTCCGCAACAATACTTCAAAAAACAAAGTTTTAAACTCAAACTTTTGTCAAAACTGTTACTTGTTGTTGTTGTTTCAACAGTTAAACAAATTTTAAATAGATTGCTTATGAAAATTCAGATTATTTCGCGTCGTTCAAAAGATATTAATTGAATTTCAACTATTGCATTTTGCCTTCTCTAGGCTGCTGAGAGCAGTAGCGGTTGCTCGAGGGCGGCGGGGAATCAACTTGCATTGTGTTGCCTTTTTTTCCTCGCCTAGCTAGGCAACATTTCCACTGTTTCAAAGGTGCCATGACTCGTCCGTGATTAATACATAAAATACGTAACATGTGAGACAAGTACCTGAATGCGGCGGATGCATCCTAGTGCAACGAGCAGGGCCCGATATTTATCGAAACAAAATGTTCGTCGTTAAAAATGTTCATCGTTGAAAGTGTTCGTCGTTGAAAATTTTTGGATTGATCGAAACATTTTCAACGACGAACATAACACTAAATTATAGGACAAATGTTCGTCGCTCCAGGCGTACAGCAGAATAGTGGCGCGGATACGGACGTTCACCGAGTGACTGTGCAAGTCATTGGTCATCAGAGAGGTGTTTTCGAGTCTTAACTTGAGATATGAAAAATTGTCTGCAAGCTAGACACTTTCCCTCTTTTTTTCAACAGCTCTACCGGACCGGAGGCTTGGAAGTTGTCATGATTATATGTTTTTCGCATTAGTTTGACCAAAGCTAGATTTTGTCGAGCCATTTTTTTCAATTTTGTCCCCGTTCGGTCTCTGTTCGGAGGGAGAAACCCTTTTTGGGGTCCGAAAACGATAAAAGTCCCGAAAATTTCTAGTCAGCGTTTGATAAGTCACGCAAGTGAGGTAGCTTCTATCACTTGCATGCAGGGTAGGGTAGTGTATTGATGCTACAGTGTATCAGCTATTTTGAAGTCGATCCTGTAACTGTAGCGCTGGGGAGGGCCCCCGGAAGGTAATTTTCTTGTATTATGGTGGTAGGCTACGTATGGACAGTATATACAGCCAAGTCGTTCCTAGATGAAGGTTTGTCGTTTTGTATGCGAATATAAACCCACATACAGTACAGCTCAAAATTAACATCATGACTCCGGAGTCAGCGTCACTGACTTCATTTTGCAGTCACTGACTGCAGTCAACCTATTGACGTCACAGGTTCAATGTTACTTCCGGTAGATTTGACTTTTATTAGCTGACTCCGGAGTCAGAGTCAGTGACTGCGGAATCAGCATCACCTTAGCCATCACTATCACTACGTAAATATGCTACACGTATACACATGTGAAAGCAAAGTTTCTAAACCATATAGTGATGACTAACGTGATGCTCATTCTGCAGTCACTGACTGTGACTCCGGAGTCAGTTAATGATTTTCAAAACTACCGGAAGTAAATTGGACCTGTGACGTGGATGGAAGTCTCGGTCTCGGTCTCGGTCAAAACCCGAGACTAGCCCAGTCTCGGTCTCGGTCTCGGTCTCGGTAGTCGAAAAGTCTCGGTTTGTACCTGGTCTCGGTTTTTCAAATCTGTGAAAAATTTTCCTGTGGTCCCCCCTTTGGTTTATATTTTTGGCAGGAAATTTTTTCGGAAGTTTTTATTTCACCAAAATTTCACACCAAAAAGTGAGATTCTGTAATTTTTTTCCGAAAACAACTTTACCGTGGTTGTTTAGGTTATCAGTAAGCACAGTACACACACAAAATGTATGCTTGTGATTAGGTTTCTTATTTCATATTATCTTTCAAGGCTGTCTGTGCTGTGCGATTATTATTATATTTTATTCTTTAGTATTAGTGTTTGGCTGCTCAACTTTTTTATGCCAATTGGTGGCTTCACGTTCACATACTTAACTGTAATTTCCAATTAGTATATATGAGTTTAGCAAAAAAAATCAAAAAAATCTGTGAAAGTCTGAAAGTTCGAAAGTCTGAAAGTCTGAAAGTTGAAAACGCACTACTCAGAACTATGCGGTGACACGTCATCTAGTTGGGTAGATGAGAAGGGAAGACTACTCCCATCTAAAACTTAGTCCCAGGGGATTGAAGGGGCCCCGCCCCACTCAAAGGGCTGTCACGCCGGAGGCAACGAATGAAAGAGCGTCACGGCGCGCAGGTCTAATTTTTGAGCCAAAAACCTTTTCTTTCTTGGGTGTCAAGGTTTTTTTGGGCAAAATACGGGGCAAATGCTCAAGATTTTGAAATTTTGCTCACCAAAATTGAAATTTTGCTCAAATTCTGCTCATCGCTCTGAAGGGACCCTCCTTTGGGTTTTTATGGTCGGCTGAAAAAAATTTCCGATAGGTCTCCCTCCAGTTCACAAGCTTTGGCCTAAAAATCAAAATTTTCTCCAATTTTTTTTCTGGGGGCTGTAGCCCCCTGACCCCTGCAACTCTGTGGCTTAGTATTCCTCGCTTCTATCTTTCACGAAAGCATATGCTGTATGCATGCAAGGGAGTAGCCAGGGGGAAGGGTCGCGGGGGTCGCGACCCCGCCCCTTTGGTCGAACCTGAAGAAATTGTCAACAAGGGTCCGTCCCCCCGCTAATTTTTTTATACGTCTCCAATAAACCAAATTTCGCCTAAAAATAAAAAATTCTCGAGATTTTTTCCTGTCTGCCGCCCCCACACCCCTGCAACTCTGTGGCTTACTCTTCCTTGTTATTAACTTTCATCAAAGCCTGTACATGGTGTAATTTTGTGCAACTTTTCTCGGTGAATTTTAGCACAAGGCCACAAGGGTGCTAGCTCCCTTGGTCTTTTGTCGCCCGTCCCAAAAATTTGCTCACCGATCTGAAATTTTGCTCACTGAAATTGAAATTTTGCTCAATTTTGCTCACGATTTTTTTTTGAAAAAAAACCCTGTTGGGTGTATATATAAATCTTAGCAGACCATTGGTAATTCCAATACAATCTGAGCGATTTTGAACTAAATTCGGCCAAACGGTGTCAACAATTGCTCTTTTCAGGCGAGAACAAGGACAAATTGCGTCTGCATTGGACAAAGGTCAAAATTTCACAGTATTTAAGAAGACACGGTCCCACACCCATACAAAAGGAGGAAAGAACCACGAATGTATCCAAAATTTACGTGATGCAGCTGTTAGTTATATATACATATAGGTGTCTGACCATGGTCTTGTAATTTTACCTATAATGTGTATAAAGTCATCAAATCAATAGGTTAAAAAAATTGCTAAAATTGACCCAAAGTCTCGGTTTTGGCGGTCTCGGAATTTGGTCTCGGTCTCGGTAGTCTCGGTTTCGTGGTCTCGGTGTCGGTCTCGGTCTCGGAAAAAAAACCGAGACTTCCATCCCTACTGTGACGTCAATAGGTTGACTACAGTCAGTGACTGCAAAATGAAGTCAGTGATGCTGACTCCGGAGTCATATGATGTTAACAAGAGTACATAATAGCTTCTCACTGTATATAGAAGAAGAGTGAGACACTCTCCAGCCTGCCTGTGTTTTAGCACAGGCAGATGCGCTCGTCGTTTTCAGGCTACATGTTGACATTTTGTGCAACATGTAGCTGGCCAATCAGCGCGTAGATTCTCTGCGTAACACACTTTAGTATATAATAGCTGATGCGCTTGATAAGCATCAAGATAGGGATAAAAGCTAAATAACTCATTATTTATTCATAGACTGCTTGCAAAAACATTAAAAAAGGTTTGCAAATACCTTTAGGGATATTTTGGCAAACTTTCAGCGAAATTGATTGAGAAACTTTTGAGATATAAACTTTTCTGAATTTCTTAAAAGTTTCTCAATCAATTTCGCTGAAAGTTTGCCAAAATATCCCCAAAGGTATCTGCAAACCTTTTTTAATGTTTTTGCAGGCACTCTATAAATGAATAATGAGTTATTAAGCTTTTATCCTTATCCCGTTTTATGATTGGAGAACGTGCACAGGCGTCTGCCAATCAGAGAATAGGAGCTCGCTGCTGATTGGCCAGCCACATGTTGCACAAAATGTCAACATGTAGCCTGAAAACGACCAGCGCATCTGCTTGTGCTAGAACACAGGCAGGCTGGAGAGTATCTCACTCTTCTTCTATATAGAGTGAGACGCTGTTATGTACTCTTGATGTTAATTTTGAGCTGTACTGTACCTACTGTGCATTGCAGGGTGGTATTAGTTGTGCTATCAGATTTTCCTAGTAGCCAGAACTGGTGCACCCCACTCTGGCATCCGTGAAAACATGTTTTTTTAATGACTTTTTCAAAGTATAACGCTTTAATGGCTAAACACTAGTGTTTGTCTAGGAACCCCCGGTAGCCCTATACGGCCCTTCCCTTCTGGGTACCCCGCCCCCCCCCCTAAAGGTCGATTCATAGCCGTATGTCCGTTCAGCTTGCAGAATGACGTCCTTAGCAGCCTAGTGCAGTGGATTAGCCAGCGCCTGTGACGTCATTATTTGTCATTGTGTCAGCGGAAAGGACATACGGCTGTAAGTATGAATCGAGATCGATCCTACGGGGTCAAAATCGGGCAAATTTTTGAAATTCAGATTTTGATGTCTTTACCGATATTTGAGCTGCTGAACACAAGTCCATGTTTGTCTGCCACAGATTGGGCTTATTTGTCTGAAGGTCCAGCATTTTTTGGTCAGACTTTATTTACCTCTAGAGTACGTCGTGTAATGTTGTTAATAAATTTTGTGCTGAAATTTAATAATTTAGTAATTCAACGCCGTTAGGTGCTGAAAAAGTCATTTATTGTGCCAGATTGCAAAAAACAACAAACAAAACAAATTAACAGAATTCAAAAACATTATAATACATACATTATAAATTTTTTACATATCTTAACTTTAATATTTTGGTTTACAGCTATACCTACTTGTAGAACAACACTGAGGTATAACTCTCAGAAACACATTAAATCAATTGAAATCATTATCAAGTTTCAACTAATATATACATACAAGCAATATAAGTCATTCTCGAGCAATGTAGAATTCTTAATGCCAAAATAATTAAAGAAAGATGCAGAGAATAGACTACCCAAGCTCAAGAATATTAAACTTGGACGTGAGTTTTGGTTTCCTTTTGATCATTAGCCCAGCAGCTCAGCAAACATCATCCCACAGCCTAGGGGACAGCCTTCCGAGACATTGTGGCATTCCTGTGACACACTGCCGTCACAGGGGCGCCAGTCGATTCGGCAGCACTTTTTCCCACGCCCACAGTCGGCATCGGACCTACACTGGGCCGGATTTCTGACGCATTTGGCGTTGGGCGATTGTGAAACTCGGTGATAGCCCGTGTTGCAAACGCAGCGTTTATAGTAGTTCTGAGGCAGCAGATCTCCGTCCGGGTATTGACAGGTTGAGTGTCGATCCCTGGCGCAGTCGCGATCAACCTCGCAGGCAGCTGGGTTGATGCGTTCACACTGGCCACGGTCGTAGTAGGCGTGACGGTAGCCTTTGGCGCAGACGCAACGCTTAGAGCCGTCAGATTTGACGCAACGGCTATTGGGCTGCTGACGCAGACAGTCTTGGTCCGTCTGACAGGGGGATCCGTACCAGTTTAGATTCTGCGCGTATGTGATGGCGCATACGGCAGCAAGTAATAGAAGCATCAAGGGGGGATTCATATGTGTGTTTGTGACCTTCTTTTAGAAATAGTGGCGATGAAAAGAAATCTTTAGTGAAACAGAACTTTACACAGTAGTAACACTGCAAATTTAATAAGAAAAATGTTTTTGCAGTTTTTCATTAGTTTAAATACATTTTCAAATGCTAGAAAACTAGAATAATCAACAAATAACCGCAGCGATAGCCCACACAACAAAGTTTTAATACTCCAACTTGTTGTTTGTCACAACTTTTTCAACAGTAAACAAATTTTAAATAAAATTTGTGCAAAAACTCAGATTATTCTGCGTCATTCAAAAGACATTTATATTAGTTGAATTTAACTATTCAATTCTAGTTTTATTTTATATTTAGGTACTAGTTAAATTTGGTTTCTTATGAATCACTCATCATCGATTCATCACGAGTAACATTCAAAACATACGTTCAGCTAGTATACATTTAAAATGTGATTAAACAGAAGGAAAGAATTGATTTCCCAGTTTTTTCACAAATTAGTTGCGCCAAGTGCGGGCAATCATTCACTAATGATGGGACTTATGTGATTCAAAAATGAACAGTGAGTGTGCGAGCTAAAACAACGTACTGGACTACATAATTAATTGGACAGTGCGTAGTTTGACGATTTTGCATGGACGATCCTGAATGTGAAACAATATGTAAATGGTAATAATTATATTTTGTGTTCTCTGCCAAAATGCTGGACTATAGAGCCCAACGTTTAGCGGATGAAAAAGTATACTTTTTGTCCGACTAAAATTGCACGCCTAAGAATATGAAACGGACTGTACCTTTAACTGCCTGCCTTTTTATTCCGTTTTTGAATGAGAATATTCAAAAAACATAATTTTTATGCGCACATTAACTTACATTCGTCTGTTGTAGACTTATAATAATGCGTCGTAACAGAATAAAACATACTGTAATTTGAAATTAATCTTAAAGTCCTCAGATTGGCTCTGTAAACTGTCAAATCCGCAAATCCGCCTGAAACTTTAATCTCTTTAATCCGCCTTATCCTTTTTTCAGGTCTCCGGATTCTGCGCCAGGAACCAGTGGAATGTTTGTTCGCCTTTATCTGTTCGTCCAACAACAATATCAGTCGCATTTCGGGAATGGTGGAAAAGCTTAGTGCCCATTTTGGCACTAAGATTGTCACTGCAGGCGAGAGTACGGAATACAGATTTTTCTATTTTTGTGAATAAATATGTTTCGGTTTTTCGGCTATACCAGAGTTAACTGTTATGTAACTGCAATAAATAGATTTTGACTTTTGTTGGGTTGCCGACCAGTTGCGAAGCAAAGGCAACTCTTTTGTATCTGAAATGTCTGTTATTATTGGGTTGCCGACCAGTTGCGAAGCAAAGGCAACCCTTTTGTATCTGAAATGTCTGTAATTATTATTATTATTAAAATTATTACGATTTTTATTCCTTCATATGACCATTTTTTGATTGTGAGCCGTTTTTTTGAGACGGCTTTTTGTTATGTAATACTTTATGGATATGGACCAAACTTTGGTGGAAGGGTCCCCCCTTGAGTAATTGTGCCCCCCACCTTGGCGACCCCGTGACCTAACGGGGGGCCGGGTCACGTGAGTACGAATAATCGGAAATTTTTGTTCCCACGGGTCCCCCTTGGGTATTTTGGGGGTAAAAGTTTATTTTTTGTACTTTGGGACTCCCAAGGTAAATTTTTTGCACTCCCAAGGGACCCCTTTGGACCCCCCTGCGGCCCCCCTCAGGGTACCCTGCCCCCTAGGGGTCCTAGGGGTCAAATTTTGGAAATTGAGATTTTGATGTTTCTGGGGGTAATTTGGGCCCCTGACCACGAATCTGAGGTCCATTTGTGCCTAGGACCTCTCCGGACCCCCCTATGACCCCTTTAGGGTACCCCCCCCCTAGGGGGTCCAGGGGTCCTAGGGGTCAATTTTTCGAAATTGAGATGTTGATGTTTCTGGGGTAATTTGGCCCCCTGAACACGAATCCGGGGCCCATTTTTGCCTAAAACCCTCGTGGACCCCGCCAAGCCCCCCTCCCTAGGGTACCATGCCCCAGGGGACCAAAGGGGTCAAATTTTCGAAATTGAGATTTTCATGTTTCTAGGGGTAATTTGAGCTCCTGAACACGAACAGAGGGTCCTTGCCTAGATTAGAGGGTCCTCTGCATAGAATAGAGGGTCTCCTGCCTGCGTCGGCAACCCGTTGTTGCCACTTGACTAGTTGAATGTTGAATTGATCTCAGAGATTAGGAAAAACTAGACTAGTGAAGAATATGGTTGGTTCTTTTGATGTAGAAACTATGTAAGCTAAACTTTTCTATGCAGTTTTGGTGCAAAAATTACCCCATTTAAATTTCCTTTTGGGCATCAATGGATCAAAATTTGCAGCTGCTTCTGAACTATACTCTGGTCAGAAATTGCTGAACTTTGAGGCAAAACAGCTAGTGAAGTGCCTTTTTGTGACGACTTGTTTGCCTTTTTGTGACTACTTGTTGTTGTACTCTTGATGCTTGCAGTTCGTTCTTTTCGTAATGAAATCGCGTGTTTCTTTCTGTCTTAGGGTCCAGCCTATTTTGGACAGATTTGGGCCATTTTTAAAAGCTACTTGGAGAGCGCAGAATCGAGTGAAATTTACCACATCAAAACAAAAGACACTTAACGGTATAAAGTTAACTCGAGAAAAATACTGTTGAAAAGCTGATCACAGTTTTTTTATTTCAGAAACCGATCACTACGCATTTCCATCAGTCGATCAAATGGCAAGTGATCCAGAAATTGAGTCAAAACTACGACAGCTGGGTTTTGGATATCGGGCAAAATATATCGCAGACAGCGCCAGGTCACTGCAGAAATTGGGGGGTCAAAGCTGGCTAGAAGAGCTCCGACAGCAACCCTATGCCGAGGCACATTTAGCCTTGCAGAAATTGCCTGGCATTGGAGCTAAGGTATTTTTATGATCGATTATGTTGATCTGATTGCAGTTAAATGCTTTTTGTTAGTCTCACTCTATCAACTAAGCCATTTGAGGAGAAATGCATGAATTTAGAATAATATATAAATTTTCGCTAATCATATTCAAGCTATTAAAGTCTGTAATTGTTCTAATGCAGTTCGTTTAGCGATATGCTGCGATTGCTTTGTTATATTCTACTCACCCGTGTGTATGAATTTCCGCTAATCTTATGCTAAGTTTTCGTTAGTTATCGATTCGAACTTCGAGTCGTGATGGCCGTCATCCGACAAAATCACGAAATAGTCGCGGGAATTTTAGTGTATAAAATCAGATTGTGGCGTGATTATTTCGTAATTTTGCCGGCGGAACGGACATACGGCTGTAAGTGTGAATCGACACTAAATCTAACTTTTAATAGATTATTTGTTAACTTTTCAGGTGGCAGACTGCATCTGTCTGATGAGTTTGGACAAGCCAGAGGCAGTGCCCATCGACACGCACGTGTGGCAGTTGACCAAAGCCAACTACGGATCTCAGGTGCCGGGACTAAAGGCCGCCACCAAAACCATCACCGCCAAACTATATACCGACATCGGTACGGTCAAGAGTATACACTGTAAAATTTATTTATGTGGCTTTTGAAAGGAGAAGTATTTTGTACCAAGCTTTTTAACGATTATTGAACAAAAATCCATTCAAGGGTAAAAAATTTGTTTGTTATCATTTTGTAAATTGTAACATTTCGCTACCTATCAGTAAAAATTCTCTGTTCGCCCTAAGTATTGTTACAGCCGATAAATCAGGTTTTGTAGTCTGGATAAGATCAATCTGTTTATGTTTCTTCAAGGATGCTGAATTTACATGTGCTTAGTATTTATTTAGTAGAGTTTGCAATCGGGTCAAGTTGACCTCGGATCGGGTCAGGGCCTTTACAAATCCCTTTTGCTCGGTGTCCGTCGATTGTTTTTTACGCGGCGGCCGAGGCATATACCATATATATTATAGTGCAAACGCTCTATATGTTTGCACGTAGTTCAGCTGTAACACTGTCGGCAGGTCACTAAAACACACTGTTTGTGTGTGCGTGTGTATCAAGAGCAGTACGTAAATAGCGTCACTGTTGACCGTGCTTCACAATTCGTCATTCGCCAGTCTGTCTGTGTGGCTGGCTATGTTTTTGTACACAGCAGACAGTCTGCATTAGATAATCGTACATAATCGATAGTGCTTGCCAAGGGCGGACAGTGGGGGGGATATAGGGGATATATCCCCCCCTTTTGCCCGGAGCAAAAGAAAATTTTTTAGAGCCGCATACCAAAAATGGCCGTAAATTGATGAACTTTAGATTCAAAATCGAAAAATTTCCCCAATTTTTTTCTGGGGGCTGCCGCCCGCAGACCCCTGCGACTCTATGGCTTACTAATCTTTCTTAATCTTTTGTGATCAAATCCTATGCATGTATGCCTAACCAACTCGCTGAGGTAACTTCGCTTTGCGGTTTCATCTCGCTGGGGTTGTTAAATGTTCAAGCCTCAAGGTTCAACATTACATTACATTATACTACATCCACTTGTGTAATACACTGTCTCCTACTCTGATGTGAGGTTCCCATCTTTTATTTTAATTTCCCTGTCGAAAAATTTCTGATGCGTCCCCAGTGTTGACTAAATTCGGCCTAAAAACTGAAAAAATGTTCCAGAGGGCTGCCGCCTTCACCCCCTGCAAATGTTTGACTTTGTTTAACATATTACCTATTATCTTTGAATATAATTAAATTTCCCTTAATTGCTGTCATTATTCAAATCGTGTTGTACCGCGAATTGTTCACAGTTTTAGTTCAGTCGTTGGTTTCTGTGGCTTACCCAAAAAAATTTCCAATACGTGTCCAGTTGACCAAATTCGGCCTAAAATTTACAAAAATCTATAATTTTTTCTGATGGCTGCCGCCCCCAGGCCCCTGCAACTTTGTGGTTCAGTGTTGTAGCATTTTTAAGGAGTTTTGTAAGTGTTAAGCTTGCTAAAATGTGCATTTCAACCCATTACGAAAAATCGAAGTCATTCCCCCCCGGCCCCCGAAACATCATGACGCAGCAGTGCAGCACATGTAGTAACGCAGCTTAAGAATGTAGTAAAAAATTCAAATAAGGTAAAAAACGTTTATGCCGTATCCCCCCCTTTTTGAGGTCACGGTCCGCCCCTGGTGCTTGCATTGTGTACCTGCATAGTGATTTTTATTTATTTGGAATTTTGTGTTTATTTTTTAATATTGTAATCACAAAGACTAACGGAGGAAAGAAAGTGAAACTGAAAGTCACCCGTAATCACAGAAAGAATTGCAAACAGAAAGAACAAAAATTGAAAGTCGAACAGAAAGAATAAAAATTGAAAGTCGAAAACCCTACAGAAAGACTTAGAAATAATAATAATGCGTTTGTTAGCTAAAAGTCACGTGCTCTTTATCTAAGGCTAAGTTAGCTCTTTATCTGCTGGATCATATTGTGGCTTGCCGTGCACAGCGATTGCTTTTTACACTTCAGCCTTAGCCTCGCGTTGTCGCGAGTCGTAACATGTTGGCTTCAAAAATTCGAAAAAGTGCCGCGTTTTATATTCGATAGAATATCCTCAGCACTGCAAGTAAATCACAACGCGATTTATCTATAATAAATTTATCCTTACTCGCAAAACGTGCTTGTTTGTAAGAGGATGATATTAATGAAAAGGACTGGCTTAATGTACACTACAGTACTGTGCGTAGAAAAGTTCCCTGTACGACGAGCTTCATCCTTCGCGAAAATTGACGAAGGTTAGCCGGAAAGTGACGACCATATAATTTTTTACTGAAATTTAATTTTTTATTTTACTTTAAAAATAGGTTCCGGACCACTTTTAACCAAAATTTTTTGTTCGTCACTTCACAACCACTCTTGATCACTTTTCGCAAATATGAAACTCTTCGTATGTCGTATGCCGACTAACAGGGACCTTTTTCCCGCAGAATATACTGTACCTTAAATTCCTAGCTTATTTTTATTATTTAGAGTATTTTGGATTTATTCGAATATTTGGAAATAATTTACCGTAAATGGTTTCTGTATTTTAGGCGAATTCTACCGCAACCGTTTTGGCAAGTACGCGGGTTGGGCGCACGATATTTTGTTTTGTGCAGATCTCAAACAGTTCAAGCTAACAGAAACGCGGAAAACATCAGCTCCAGTAACAGCGCCAGAAGTGAAACGGGAAAATGATGGTGAACCAAAACACATACCAACAAGACCAAAACGAACGAAAAATGCATGATAATAATGTTGGCTTACTATTGTTTATTTTTTAATGCTTTTATTTTTAGATTGTTCTTTTGACTGACATTTTACTTTTATCTTCTTCCGTATTGTTTGTTTAATTCAAAGAAAACATACCTACCATTATTTTCCTTTAGTTATTAATGCAATTTGTTCCTTCTAGAGAAGGAACTTTATAAGTCATAGTAAGATTCGTGCTTGTCATAACAACGTGGCCGAGTGGTCGAAGGCGCTGTTTCAGACTAGAATAATTCGTTCTCTGGTTCGGTTCCTGTCACGTTTTTTTTATTTTTACTTTAAGTAAAATTGTTCGAGTGCTGTTCAGTCGCAAAGTTTTTGAGTCAGGCATGCTTGATAAGCTTGTTCTTTTTGGTAAAAAATTGGTCCAAAACAATCAAAAATACGTTGCTGCATACTGGTAATGATGCTGTAGGTTTACGCCGACTATGTCGAGGAATTTTGAAGGAATGAAGGTTTACGTTGATTATGTTGAGGAATTTGCGCTCAGCAAAGGAACCTTGCCCCCTATGGGGCCTGCTTTTTGTTCCACCTAGAGGTGGAACATTTGTCATTGGTTTTAGCTCTAGTAACGGTAAATTGGGTTGGTACGTTGTGTACAGCCTATGATTTGCACGTAATCCTAGCCCCTTCTGCCGACCTGCTTTTTTTCTGAAAGTTGGGGCCGTGTAACCCATGAATTTAGAAAAGCATAAAATTAATTGAAATTTAGCGGTTTTTGTACACCATTAAAACTTTCTACACTATTAAGAGCATTATCACATTATACTAAATTTAAATATTTTCTCAAGTCTTGCATCGGATGTTTGTTATTGTTAATGCTCCCCCCTTTCCAAAATATTCCAAACGACTTTGGTTTGTGTTTTGCTCATTTGCATATTATGCAACATATGCAAATGAGCAAAAGTAGTTAAGTGCTCACTTTACTGAACTTTGAACGTCGGAAAAGCTGGGTGTGGTGACAGCAGGCTGTTTTTTTCGGATAGGTAATACGAACAACAAGTGGGATCATTAAGTGCATGCACTTCGTAGTGCACAATACACTTGTCTGGGCTGTCTGGGACTATTTGGGCTTGTCTGGGCTGCTCGATAATATCTACAGTGATTTTTTGGCGTAAAAAGCAAGCTATTCGATTTTGTTTCCGAAAATTTACAAATCAGAGACAAAAAATGCGCTCTCTAAATTCTGAAATATCTTGACGGACTGTGTATGTTGACATCCATCAATGGACGGAGTTGGAAACGGTCTATGTATATGCTCCCACTGGCACTCATCGTTGCGCCGAGATAAATGGTTTATATTGCTTGTTGATATTGTGAACACTGAACAGCTTTCGGTTTCACGTAGATTGAAGTTATTTTAGTTTTTCCATTAACTTTTTTGCATCAACTATCTGTGTACCGGAGAGACAAATGCCAAGTGTACATAGTATTGAATTCAAGCAAATTGGAATTGAGATCAAAATTGAGCATTTGGCAATGTTATAGTCCGTAATTTTACTGATTTTGTGAAAAAACAAGCACGCTAACGTAAATCGGATTAATAAAGAATGGCAGAGAAGAGTAAACGTTAATTTATGACAATTAATTACTCTGTCTCTTGTAGAAATAGCTCTTCAGTTTTACTTTACATGGTATTTTAGCCAAAAACGTCATCGTCATGTTTCAGTGCATTGCAAACATAACGCCGCCTGTCATTCAATTTAAAGTGTTTGCACCTTCACGTATTTCCGTGACCTATTGATTTTATGCGATACACATGTGTATGTACACATGTAGCCTATCTTTGTACGTGAGATATTTGCTAAAACGATGAGGGGTCTGTTAGACCCCTATGATTTCAACACATTGCTGCTTCTGTCAGGTAACACTGAAATGCAATGATGAAGAACCCCATTTAAATCAACACGTCTTTTAATTCACCGGAAACTTTATTTCTTGCCAATTTTGAAGGGATTCTTAAAATGAAAGGCTAGGCAACGGGCTATGTGATTCTGAGCGAAGCTTCCTTTGTGCCCAATAAGCCTGGGATAAACGTGGGGAATCCCCATTTGGGGCACCCCATGTGACACATGGGGTGCCACACGCTGCCACATGACGCCC
>JASANF010013689.1:0-26731 GCA_030248245.1 Trissonchulus sp. WLG1_4
ATGCAGACTGATTAACCATGCCCAGCGCGCGTTTATATAGGGTAAAACCCGTATGCAAATTAGATTAGAACAATATGCAAATGAGCTAAGAATGCGTGAAAGTTGTGCAGCATGACTCATGATCAGCCTGCATCATCTTTCACGCGGGCTAAACTCACATTACAGCACCCAACCAAAAGTGCACCTTCAAGCTTAATTGTTCTTATCTGAGGTTGGGGTACCTTGGGGGAGTAACATGGCAAGAAATAAGCAAAATTGGAGAACTTTGATTTTTGTCCTGGGTAGCCCCCCCCCCCCTTAATGGGACAGTGGCCTTACGGTATCCAATCGCTTAGAATAGACATGGTATTAAACTTTTACAGAGATACATATGTTGTAAGAAAAAGTAGAGGCCAATTTGAAAGAACAAAAAATGTACGGGAATCGCACCCGTGTAGGCCGCATAGAGACAAGAATGCTAACCTCTCCACTACAGCACCCAAGTTTCTTATGCCCTATTTCGCAATTACAACACATACATTATGCATCTCATTCTCATATAAGATTTTCCCTATCTTTACGGCCATGTCACACGGGGGCATTTCATAGCGTATGGGCGCATTTCAATTCACAAATTCAGTGTCAACATTTCAAATATAGAGTGCGCCCGCTCATGCGCCGTGCAACGCAACCTGAAGTGCGCATGGAGCAAATTGCGCACTCGTGTAAATTGGCTTTAATGCCTACAGAAAGTAGAACTTTAACAAGAGATTCATTTATTTTTACAAACGCAAGCAGCTCTTATACGCAGGTAGTTTTTGTTCCTTCTGGGGGAGAGAAGGAACTATTGTTTTGAAATCAACTCTGCGTAGTGTAAAAGTAGCAGTCACATGTCGCTCACCGCATATGATTAACGTGTAAAGTCAGTACGGGATCCGACAGCTCTTTTTTAAAGACAAGTCGTTTTTTTATACAATTTTTAATGAAATAATAGTCAATAAACAATTTTGCACATATATTAAGCTGTCATTTTGCTAGAATTTTGTGATTTAAAATTTTATCGTTTGGTAAATTTTCAGACTAGATACACATGCTAATCACGTGATTGTCTAGACTGACGTTTGTTTTCGTCCTTTCTTTCTACATATTGATAACCAAACATCGTTATGCATCGAAGCGGAGTGGTCGAGTGGTCAAAAGCGCTAGTAACAAAATCTGTTACAGGTTACATCAAGGGTTCGAAGCCCAGGCCCCAGGTGTTGTTTTTTTGCAAAAAAATTACGCAACTTTTGTTTGCAAAAAATCTCTATGTCAAAATATGCAATAATAGAATCTTTGGCAACATGGCATGTGTTTTGCGAGAAATTTGTTTAATTAAAGCTCCACCTATCAAGCACTAAAACTAAATCAAGTCAAGTTACACAGGTATTACTGCTTTCTGTTTCCATACATGGAAGATGGAAAAAACAAAAGTAAAGGAGAGAGAGTGAAAAATTCTTCGGATAAATAAGCAGGGGTTTAACTCGGCGAAGCAACCTGCCCCCGGGGCGCTGTGAAGTTTACCCTCACCACACGACTGAAATGAACAGCGAAATGAACGAAGCGAAATTTGTATCAGTGATGCCCGGAAAATATTTTTATGAGCAATACGAACGACCAAGACGTACTACACTACGAGCGCCCCTAGAGTGTTTGGTTGTTTTGTTCTCCTTTTTGCTTGATGTTGTTGTGATCGCCGGGGGCGATATGGTTAGGCAGTGTCAATTAGCACACGGAGCTGAGTTTTAGGTAGCCAAGTGAGTGGCGTACGCGACGGGTACGTGATTAGCTACTACCCCGAACGTTGCACTTGTCGACATGTCATAGACATAAGGCGTACGTTACGGAAAGCAAGTGCAAACTCACTAGTTTAGGCACCACATTTACATTGGATATGTAGCCATGGCGAAGTCAGTAAGTCAAGAAGTAGAAGGAGATCTCCAAAAATTTGGTACGTAAGGTTTAACGAGTCCCGGGACACTACTAATCTAAGTATGTATGTATTAACACCGTGTCGTTAGGCCTGCGACCGGATTAGGTATGAATGTAGGTATGACTGGCAATACTAGGTAATTGGGATAGCTTATACACAGTTTTCACACACACTTAGGGGATGTTATTGGCACTCTGGACCCTTGAATCCAGCGGATCCAGTTCGATCTGGTAAAACCTCCAGGATTGGGGGGGCACTAAATGACACGTTTTCACATAAAAATTTATGCTAAGTTGTTCATTGTAAATTGTTTGTAATAGTCTCCTAATAGTATTTTCTGTTTGCTCAGGTTTTGGTGCAATATGCATTGTTTTGCTCAAAATTTATGTTAGTTTTCACTTTGGTTTAATAGTCGTTTGTGCCTTATTTTGTCGTAATGACTTTGTATTTTGACCTCTTTTTAAAATGTAGTTTTTGAAATTTTTGTTTGAGAAAAGGCCTAGGTCAAAAGGACAGGGCCCGGTTTAAATTGTGCTAGGCACTCCAGTGACGTCGTGCCCGCACAGGGGGGCACCTGTTGTAAATGCAGGGCCCTGGCCTCCTTGACCTAGCCCTTTTGGTATTCCGTTTGGCATTGAGTTCGTAGTCATGTTTCGTTGCTATAGCAACAAGGGCGCAACTAAGCCAAAAAGGCGCATATTTTGTAGTTACTTTATGAACCTAAATTCGGTCTAAAAAGTACTTTAATTATATTCTGATTATGTTTAGAGTTATATTTTAAAAGGGGAAACCTGTTCTGAACCTAAAATAGAAAGTTCGAATTAGTAGTAATAAGAGTGCAATGCAAGCTAGTTGGTTGGCTTGTTGGGAACCATGATGGCCGGTCGGGTTTATCATTAGGGGGGCAAATTACGGGTTTGTATACGAAACAGTTTTGGACGTAGAAGACCGTCGGCCTGAGTGAGAGGTTTCATTAGTATTGGATCTCTATTGTTATTTACAGTTTTCATGGTCTCGCTGTACAATTGATTCCACTGCCCAAATTATTGTGTAAATTGGCCTTGCGAAATAAAGCCTTTGTTTTAGTTGTTGTCCGGGTTTAATGGCCTAAGGTTTGTTCTTGTGTCTGTGTTACTAGGGCCCGTATAGGTACTACTTAGAGTGCTCCCGAACCTGAGTTTTGAGCGAGTTCTAGACCTGCAGTTTCGACGCTCTCAGCGTCAAGTTGTTATTACTGCGCGCCTTCCGGCATAGTTAGGCACCGGTCACGGATATTGAGATAGCCCGCCAGCTCACGCGGAGGAGATAAGACCGGGGGCCGCAGTATAACACATGAACGGGCGCACGAGCGGGCGCACACGCACACTTGTCTGCTGCATTGTATGAAATATGCACATAGGTACTTAAATGACATTTTGCTGGTGACAGTCTTTGACCGTCTTTTCCCCATTTCAATAATTTCTGTTCAATACTAAATTAGACAAAAAGTCATTGCAGAGCATTTATTGAGAGGAATTCACAGACAGGACAAGTAATTGTCCAAAATATCTGTACACAAAATTTTTCGTTCAGATGTTATGTTTTGTTTGGAAAAAACGTTTTCGACCGAGTCTAAAGTTGAACACCTTTTGTGAATCCCAGATGTTGTATCAAGAACAGGGACGAATTAGACATGATATGTACTTCCTGTATATAAACTACACGAGGCTCCTTGTTTTTATATCCAACTCATGTTTGCAAAACTTTTATATAACTTAAATACTTAAAAAAATTCAAAAAGGGCGGATAGAAATTTTTATCAGCAAATTAAATGTAGAATGACGTTTGACATATAAGTGTCTACTGCGAACGAACTTTAAACTAGCAGACCGGAAAACTTCAATGATTGATGTTCCTACTGCCTACAAAAAAAGTGAATCCGTAAATGGTAGCTGAATTCCAGTCACAAAAAACAGTCAGGTAACGAAGTTACACTCCTACTTCTAACCCAAAATTGACATAAAAAATAAACAACAAAAACGCTTTGTTTTAGGAAAATTAGAAATTTTAGCAAAAAAATTCAAGTTTGTTTTTAATTCAATATGTAACTAATTGACTAATTAACTAGAATAACTCAGCTTATTATTATATATTGCGGCTAAATTTGTTGTGATATTTGTTTTTATAGCGTTAAATAAACGTCCACATACCTTTCGTTTGAACTGAACATTTCACATACTGAGGTAACGAACGCGTGTAAGTGAACATGAAATGCGCTATAGCGTTTTTGTCATAGAGCTCCATGCGCTATTTGCGCTATAAGTAAGCGTTATCAAATTTGCTACAGGCGTGATTTGCGCTACAGCGCTTTTTGTGTGTGCACTTTGCGCATTTGCGCTATAAGCGCTATCGAAGGTGCTATATCCGCAATTTTTAAAAGATTTTTTAACATTTACAGAAAAAAGGCCAGAGGCGATTTGAACCACCCATCGCTAGGTTACTAACATAATGCCCTGCCATCGGAGCTACACTGGCCTGTTTGTGCTTGTCATACTTACCCTTTATGCTACACTTGAAGCGGGGAAACTGTTGCAATGAGAAATATGACCTATAAGACTCGGTAGAGACAAAGAGGTAAAGACATGCCCCTTTCAGGGTGGTTCAGACGGGAACCCGCTCAGGCAACTTTGTATTCTGCCCATTGCGCTAACCTCCCCAGGATTACTCCTGGTCCCTATTTAGCCGACCAATATTGGATGACAGGCTGAGTGGGCCTTGCTTCATTGTAGCTCAGGTAGGATTCGAACCGGAGACCTTTCGATCAACAGTAGCACTAGGGTTGTTTCAATTATGGAATTATCTTCAATTTCAATACCAATATCAATTTTTTGCCCAATTATTTTCAATTTCAATACCATTATCAATTTTTTGCCCAAATATTTTCAATTTACCATTCACATTTACAATTTACATTTACAATTCACATTGTACGTACGTAAACTGGGGTTCTATTCGAGGACGTTTTGATTACAACCCCTGGGGTTCCATTCGAGGATGTTTCAAGGTAGGGGCTTTATTATTTCGTGAGCAGTTAGACGGTGGTTCTATTCGAGACAGGGGTTCTATTCAAGACAGGGGCTTTACTCGAGGAAATACGGTAAATACCATTTCAATTTTTTTCTCGAAATATTTTCAGTTTCAATTATTTTTCATTTTTTTAGCGTAACTGCTGAGGTTGTTTTTAATAAGTAATGTTATTATAACTGTTTGTAACTGTTCATCCATAAAACACAAAAATGCGCGAAAGTACACGCACCACGCACGCACCTACGGTATTTAATCAAACAAACACGTGGTTTTTTACGCGGCGGCCTCAGCCGCCGCGTATATACTATATTGCAAAAGTTCAGTTTACACGTATCTGCTTTCACTGTGTATTTTTGCACTGCAGAACTTGGTAGGTCCTAAAAATACGTTAAATGTGTGAGCGTGTGTGTTCATGATGCGTGCGAGTGGGATCTCAGCGTTGAAAGGTACAGCGATACATATACTGGTCATTATTATTACGGGATATATATTGCAATATACGCGCACATATGCTAGATTATTGAATATATGTATGCCTGAAATAACAGCATATCAGCTGCATATAATATATATAACAGCATAACAGTATATGTGATTTAACAGGTTGCTGTCAAATTGTGCATACAGTGGTCAGTAAATGACCTGTCACGATTATGTTTATCACAGATTGTTCACGAGCCATTTTGAAGTTGGATGAAGTTTAGCAGCTATTGTCATGACTTGCTAGTGTTCGCATCAGGTCGGGTCAGATTGGGTTAAGATTTTCTGACCTGCGGGTTGTGCTAATGGACTGTTGGGATAATGACTGGAGGTTTATGGAGCATACTTGTCTTAGCGCTGCCCACAACCCCGTTACACGCAATCTCACTGATCAGGACAGTAAGGTTACGTGCGGGTTCGGCCAACTCAGCAGTCCATCCATACTGAGTATGTACATACATAGATGGTCAGTGCTCACATATTGTGGAAAAGACAGGGGTGCCGTGATGTGGATTGGTCCCCAGAGACCAGCCCTACAACTTAGCTGTTGGTATGGTATGCCACCCAGTGAAAATAAGACTGGGACTCGAAAGCCGAGTCGAGTTGCGTCGGGTCGGGTCGGGGTGGACATTAATTCGGGTTTGGTCAAGTTGTCTTAAAATTTTGCACCGTTGCGATCTTTACTTGCTGCGACTATCGATTTTATTGGGCTGTGACTATGACAGCAACAGCGACAGCTACAGTTGGTAGCGGCTAAATTATTTTGGCTTTAGGAGCTCATTTCTGCAAGCAACGCTTTTAACACGCGGTTGAAGCGCGATTTAGTCTAGAATTTGTAGAAACAGCTCATGACCGGCTGTAATAACGAAATTATTAGTTTTTTTCAGCTAGAAAACATGAAGGAAAAAAACTCCGAAGGAAAGATGCACCCAGGAAAATATGGTGCAGTGTAACATGTTCGAAGTTTCGGCTTCAAATTTTTAGTGCCGCGTTCTATATTCGAAGAATATCCTCGGCACTGTAAGCGTGTCGTGACAAAATCTATCGAAAAGTAGTTTAAACTTACTCGCAAAACGTTCTTGTTTATCATTCCTAGAGTTACGAGCGTCGAAGAGAGATCGTAACACCGTCATTCAAGTTGCAGAACATTTGATTAAACTCGCTGTGAAACTACGAAACCCAATGAAAGTGAATGATGTAAAGATTTGAATCCAGTTGTTAATAAGTTACGGATCACAACGAAAGGCACCACGAATTGCGACAACAAAAAAGGACTAAGCACTACCTACCTATGCACTCAGTAAAAGTTAAAATATGTCATTTTTTTCAATAGCCGTTCAACCATGTAGCGACACTCAACCTAACTTACTGCAAACATGTCATACTTTTAATCTCGGTGATTAGCATAATTTTTGCCTTATTGAAGTATGAATCGACCCTTATAATTTGCTATGCACTATGTAGTCACAGAAATACAGATCAGGGTAATTGCTATATTTTAATAAGGGCCTATTCCTTTACCGGATTAAAGGGTTAATTTTAATCGGACTAACGGTTTACAAATTCAGCTTAAAAATGCCATTCCAAAACGTCCGGATTAAACGGACTTAACTTTTAGCGCGCTGCTTTTTAATCGGACAAAACTGACTTAACTATACACGCTAATGTAAAGCGTGCATGTTAAATCCGTTTAGTCCAGTGGTAGTTTTGGAAAGGGGTCAGACTTGAACTCGTCTTGTCCGTTTAACCCGATTTGCCATTCCTCAACCTCGGACTAAAATAAGTGCAGTCCGTTTAATCCGGTTATTAACCCTTAGTTTTTACGCGGCCCCCTGAGGGGCCGCGTAGATACTATATTCAAATTCTCCTTCTCCTATGTTATTTCGGGTAGGTCAATTTTCTAGTGTTAATTAACACTAGAAAGGCAGGTACCTCCCGTCTTCTCTCTACAAACCTAACTTGAAAGACAATTTCGCATTGAACAGCAAAACTGCTAGCGCCGGAGTGGGATCGAACCACTAACATTTGGATTCGGAATCCATAGCTCAACCAACTGAGCAAACCGGTCGCTGATAACACAGCATCTATAAAACAACAAACATTTGTCATGGAGCTAATTCGCAATGCAACTGGATCAGCAAAACGGCTATATGTGATGTTATCTTGAAAGTTTTATCAAATTGCTCAATTCAGTTGTCACTATTCAAATCTTAGATTACGCAAGTGATGTTGCAGCTCTGTCGCACACAAAGAAGTTTTGTACATTAGTTAAGTTATGATTCTATCTAACAGGCTCTCATAGTGCAACGGTTAGCACTCTGGACTCTTAATCCAGTTATCCGAGCTCGAATCTCGGTGAGACCTAACGTTTTTTAAAAATGTAAGTTTTGAAATTTTAACTTGAAAACCTGTTTAAAATTCACCAATTTTTGGTGTTTGAGAGGTTTTTAGGCAAATGAACAGTAAATGTGTCTGCATTGTGCATAAGTTTGGTTGATTTAAAAAATTATTTTATCCACAGATAATGGCCGCGTTTAATATTTCCTCTGGAATATTGACACTCAGACCTCACAATTTAACCACTTCTCACTCAGCAGAAGAGCTTGTTTAGACTTAAGTATCATACAAGATAATGCAGCTCCTAGGTCTATAGACTCCGCTTACAACCAGTTTGTTTACATCTTTCTTATGTGAATCTCCGGGTTGGAAGATTGCTTATTTTAGGGGCTACTTGTTGCCACAGCGCAACAGGTACTTTATACTTGGTTTGTATAGAATTTGCAGAATGTGTACATAGAGAGACTTACCTGTTATTTTGGGTAGGTTGAATTTCCAGTGTTAAGTAACACAGGAAGGCCTGCCCTAACACTGGAACATGTGTAATTTCCTGCGTAAACTTACACTAGAAAGACAGGTAGGCTCAATGTTTGCTAATGACAAGACGCAACTTGAAGAACAACAACTATACTCGATTGCAAAAGCTGAGACCGGTGAGGTTTCGGACCCCCAACTTTCTGACTTGAAATCAGATGCTCAGTAAATGCTAAAGCACTACCACCTGAGCCAACCGGCCTTGACTATCGAAGAACTTAGTTATACACAAGTCAAAACAGAAAACCGCTATAATTTATGTAACCTATTTGTTAGTTTCTTCTTTAGATCTTACTGCTATCTTCTAAATTTTTTTGCAAAACCATACAACTTACATGTGTAAATAATGGACGGACGGTATACTGAGATTTTGAGTTTGAGCTAATCGTATTTAAGCATTTTGTGTCTATCTCGGTGGCCTAACGGTATGATTCTCGCTTCAGGGGCAAGAGGTCCCTGGATCAACTCCCAGATCATTTTCATTTGTTATATTTTTTATGTGTTCTAAATCAAACTTTTGCGAAAAATAGTTTAACTTGATATTTCCTATCTAGGTCTACTTTTGGACATTCAAACTATGTTTATAAATTTTCAGTTTTATTCGAATTTTTATTTTTAAATGCGTTTCTAATGAAAGCGGGCTGAATAACTTTGTCGGGTCAGTTGAAGGTCCCGTAACCCAATAACCCGTAACCTTTAATTTCTTTGAGTCGCCAACATGGCGGTAAACAACAAAACAAAACTTTAGCTTTAGTTGTAGCAAGAGTGTTGTAGCTATGTACAATTAAGACAAACTATTTTTTTTTCAAAAATGTTTTGATATTATGGCATGAATTCATAACAATGTTGCGGCTATTTTTTAATTTTAAAAATAAACATGCTTGAATTTTATTTGATTAGTTTTTTCTGTGTGACGTGACCACTAAATTTTCATTTAAGTTATACAGACAGAACATATGTATGTCCTTTCTGTTAAAAAAAGCTGCGCCTCCTAGAAAGCAAAAGTATATATTAGCTCGAAAAACTAAATAGCAGAAAATAGATTACAGTTTGAGTCTCAGCGTACTGGGGTGACTTGAAATTTTGCATCTACTACAATTACCGACGTGAACTGGGCACTGCACAAAATTAGTTGAAACAGTTAAATCTAATTGAGGCAGAGTGTCATATTTTTTCAATGATGCACTATTGAAATTGTTGAAAGTTACTTTTGTTTGGGGTTAGATTTTACTGCGCAACAGGTCTAATGTTGTCAAACGTTCAACCTGCTAACTCACTGGATTACTTTTGCAGTAAACTTTTGCTTGTTTTATTTTAAGCTGATATCCATTCTTAAACTTCGGACCAAACTGAGTCCAGTCTCTTGACAGTTTATTAACAAAGGTATTGAAAGAAATCGTAATGTGTTTACAATAACAAAGATTCAAGCTGATGATAGGAAGAGACCTACGCTCAACTGAAAGTAATAATTGAAATTAGACAATTTCAATATCAATTCAATTACGTTTCAATCATGGCTGTTCACCAACACATGCTACATGCACAAACAGGCATTACAGACAAGACTTCGTTCCAGCAACAGACATGCTGTAAAGCCAACCAGCCCAGCATAATTGATATTGAAATTGAAAGTATAGTTTTAATTTCAATTTCAATTAAAATATTTTCAATTTCAATACCATTATCAATTTTTGACCAAATTATTTTCAATTTCAATATCAATTAGTAATTGCTATCGAAATTGAAATTGAAAGTGGGTTTCAATGTTTAAATGAAATAATTGAAACAACCCAAAGTAGGACACACTGCTACTGAGCCACTCTGCGTGTAAGACTCGGGCGCTGTGGTCTAGTGGCAGCATTCTTGTTTTTGAAGCAAATGGCCCGAGTTCGATTCTTGTTGCTTGCACTTCTTTCATTCTAAATTGGAACATCATCTTTTTTCCTGTTGTGCCACAGCACAACAGGTCTTTAATTTTGATTTTGGACAATAACACTGAGCTTTGGTTCACCTTTTGTCAGTTGGTTTGTGTAACCTGTGCTTCAGTCTAACAGCGCGGGCGTCACATGTGGTTTGCAGTGTTTTCTACGTTAGTTTGAATGGGTTCAGTGTTACATTACATGGGCAGTGAAAACATCTACTTTAAGTGGAATACCATTAGAGATTATGGAACGCAAAAAAAGTGAAGGACGGAATCGAACTCTCTGGCATCAGATTTTAACTCGAAAGCGCTACCGTCCAAGCCAACCAGCTCTCATAAGAGTTTGAATAAATGTGTTGTTACCAATAAAACACTAGCGTTGATTCTGTTGTGACAGTTTGAGGATTTGTGTGATCATTAATACTGAACAGAAATTGTGATATTAAACTTAAAAACTTAAATTGCGAATAGATTTCAAAATATATTTTTACAACAAAAAAATTTTATATATATGTCAAGTCAACCTTAACATTGAACGCAAACTACAAACTGAGCATCAGATTTTTTGCAGATAGATTGTTGTTAAAGATTTTTATCTATCGTGTATTGTAGCCGAAATAGCTCAGTTGGGAGAGCGTTAGACTATAAATCTAAATGTCCTTGGTTCGATCCCGGGTTTCGGTCGCATTTTTTTGAATCAACATTGCTGTTTTTAATAATTCATTTCACCAATTATTGAAAATTTGTCTAGTTAACATAAATCATAAATATATTTTTCTTCCTCAGGAAATATATTTTTCTTCCTCAGGAGACGCACTTGTGTTACTTTGATTGCATTTTGTACCAACCTTCTGTGTCCCTGGTTTATATTATATTTACACTAAAATTTTACTTACCAAACAACTTAATTCAAAGTTTAAGTGAGGTGCAATATTTTATGCAATATTTTATCTGAAGGCGATAAAAGCCATTTTAAGCACTGGCCCCAGGAAGGCTTACCGTATAACGAGATACCGCTGCACAACAGGTTTTAAATGACCGCTGGTCAGTTTACTTGAAAAAGAATGCTTAACGCTTACTGAAGCTTTTGCCGCAGATTGGGCTTGTTTCAACGATAGTCTTCTTACTTTCCTAATATATTGCTTATATTTATACCAAACCCTGTAGGTACTTATTTCACGCAGAAATGTAGTCGATACCAATGTGATTATGATCTAAGCGAAGTGTCAAATAAAATCACAACATTTGCATTGGGCTAATTGTGATAACGATAGGCAAACCTTATTGATGTCAACAGAAGACAGAAGACATTTTGCATAAAAATTTTAATTGTAAACAACAATATTAAATATGTTCATGCATATTAACCCATCTTATCTCAATAAAGATTTGTTATATGTTTTTTAGCTAAACATTTAACAAAAATGCGACAGGTAATTCTGTTTTATACAAAGACAGTATTTATTGACTATTCGTTACATAATTATTTCGAGTTTTTGTAGACAGTTCCCATACAATCTCCAAAAGTAATCCACACAGTTGAAACACTGCCAATATTGAACATCCCATCGAAAAAGTTTTCAACTACAAGATTTTTACTTCAGGTTATCTGTTTAACACTGGATCGCACCAACGCAGATTAGCTAAAATCTGACCAAAAATTGTTGAACCCTAAGACAAAAAGAAACACGCGATTTCATTACGAAAAGAATGCAATTTTGCAATGCGAGAAGGATTTTCGTGTGTTTTATTTATTTAATTTACACGTGACATTGCATTACTTACGGACACGGACAAAAGTTGAACTGAATTCAACCTCTCTTCCGGACATCCGGACAAACTTTACGGACACTCACGGACAATTTGATACCGACATCCGGATACATATGAATCAAAATTCTCATACGGACACGGACTCGGACACGGACAGCCCCGAAAAGGTGTTTCCATTCCAATTACTAAGCAGCAGGCTGCAATATTTAATGATTAGGTCCATTTTGCACCAAACTTTCTCACTTGTTTTTAAAGTGTGGTTCTAATGTTAATGTTTTTAATGTAAGTATAAGTGTTCGGCTCGATTCATACTTACAGCCGTATGTCCGTTCAGCCTGCAGAATGACGTCACTAGCAGCCTAGTGCAGTGGATCAGCCAGCGCATGTGACGTCATTATTTCGTCATTTTGTCGGCTGAACTGACATACGGCTGTAAGTATGAATCGACCCTTAGTGTTACTCTGAGTTTCGCCATTGATCTTTACAACAACATTAATGATCTTTTATTTTCACAAATTGTTTTTTTTTTTTTCAACGAGTGCCCCTGACATTGATACCCTCTGCGAGTTTCGTTTAGTCAGCCTGTCCTGGGGCAAGCCCGGAGCAGGAGAGCAACGCGCACGTGGCAGCATGTTATTTTTAATCTAGTGTTTGCTATTGAAGTGCACGCAGCCTTAGGCAGGTGACAGGGGACCGAGAGGAGATAATTTATCCCCTAGTCGGTTGGTCTCGACCTCCCCAAGGCTAGCGCCGAGAAAATCATCCGTCATACATGACGGTAGTTAATGTGCAATATATGTCTTGGCTGGCATTTGTCCTGCAATTTGAAGTGTTTAAGGTGGTGAATATCAATTTTTTTTGCGCTGCCCTGGTAATTTAGAGGTTTCCCCGAATACCCGAAGGCACACACCCAAGACCGTTGCTGCCGTCCTTACATGGACAAATTTTAAAAATGAAAAAGAAACTTAAGTGTTGTGTTTTTTGGTACCTGCAAGAAAATACATAATAGATATATATATAACAAAGCAAAAAATATGCCACTGGGTCAGCTGATGTTAAAAAAAAACAGCCACAGACTACAACAGCCCGCCCCCCACAAGCAAGCCATCACCAAGCATTATATAATTAGCGCTCATGCAAAAAGGTAACTAAGAAGCGAGCACCAGATTGTGTCTATTTTGTCTTATACAATTTCGATATTTTGATATATATTTATATATATTATAATTCTAGAGTTTAGGCGCAATTATCGCGCCTACACCGACCAAAAAACCGAAGAAGCTTACTTTATTTTCTGGTAAAGTTACCAAATGATGACGTTTCATGTTTTTAACGCCGTGTCCAAGTACATTTGTCACGAATGTCGCTAGTCAATCCGCTTTGCCTAAAACTAGCAAGCCAAAGCGAAAAACCAGCAAAGTATCAAGAAAGAGCTATATGAGCATGCAACATTAGAGTTTATATATACATGCGTAGCCTACACCACATACCAGAGGGAGGGGACTGATAATTAAGGGCAAACGGCCAAGCTACTTTACTGCATACTATACCAACAAGCAACGGACACTCACCACAGGAACTGAAACAAAAGCGGTTAAGCAAGCTCCTAAAACATGTGTTATTGTGCCCCTACGCTGGCCTTCTGCTTACTCTTGGACCGTATGCAGGACAGGGCTCAGTGCAAGCATGCAATTTCAGGTGAGAGTGAGTTTTAATAAAGTGCAAGCAGCCAACGAAGTATAATATCATGCATTATATAATACAAAAAAAACTAAAAAAATAAGAACCCTGTCGCTACGGTACAAGAGCGTAACAGGGGGACCTGTGAGCATAATTTTTATGGGACTTAGTGCTCACGTCTGGTAGGCACCAGCTGCCTCCCCTCACAAATTGTAAGCTATTGCTAAATTGTTGCAGTAGTTTTGAAGGCTATGAGCCATTCTTGCAATATGTTTGTCAGATCGTTCAACAGTGTGCGTCTTCAGTCATACTGCATTATTTTGCTAAAAAACAGAAATAAGATTGCAAATTATGCATAGATGCGTAATATTGTAAATTATATGAAACTGCAGGTATTTTCAGTTTGCGAGTTTTTCCATCGTTACAATTATTTCCGAATCTGATAAGATAGTTGCTAAAAGTTTAGACATAAATTGGCCGCTTTGTTTTCTATTATTATTATTATTAATGATGTGGACCAGATCAATCCGATCCGGATTCTTGACAGGCAATCCGATCCGATCCGCCGGTCCAATGAAACTTAAATTGCATAACTGCAATGAAAGCAAAACATCTGAAATTTTGCAGAAACATATGTTAACTACCTATAAGTCAAGTTAATAAGTTTCACACATAGTATATTGTTAAAAACTAATTTACTGGATTTGTAAGGGATGACATTTTTCTAATGAGAGCTGGTTCGACACTCCCACGACCAAAAACAGTGATATAATGGGAACATGGAAATGTCTTCAAATCTTGGGTCACTACTGCGACTGCTTTTCCAGGGTTGAAAGGCTTTATAGTAAGGCCTAAAGTTTTAAGAAAAGGGTGATATAGTTCAAAAAAAGTTACATAAATGTGACGTAATCTGAAAAAACGAAATGCGGAAGGATAAGTTTTGGTATCCAAATTGAAGTTTTTTGACATGCCCGTGTGTCAATTTTTCCTGTCGCTACCACAGTAGCGAATCAAATGAAAGCTTGTTCAAGTTTTCAACAAACAACTTTTCTTCTTGAATTAACCAACGAAAACTTTAATGAAAATTTTTATCTCCCAAAGTCGGCTATTCAGAGCGCCAGCTTAAAGGTAGGCGGTGCGCGAGGAAAAGCTGGATCTAAGGTTCTACCCACTACACCGCGAACTATTGTTTTGAAACTAATTGCCCATAACGTTAAACGCATGAAAATCAATGATTAATGAAGCTGGTATGCGCAGCTCAGATCAAAGCGTGACTTTTGAGCCAAATGACTCGATAGGTTAAATTACCGTGCCCTTTTTGGGGGCGACTTGTTTATATTGACGGTATTATTGCTGAATCTGTATGACGTATAGGCCGCTTTGCTAGCTATTATTATATCATATCTGTCTTAAGGGGGTCATTGCTTTTCTAGATGTTTTTCTGGAGGGTCATAGCTCAGCGTCTACATCTTCAAATCACAAGCGGTCTTTTGCATAAAGAACTATTTTTGCCTAAAAAATTCAATATATTTGAAGGTCAACCATTGATATTCTTTTTAAGACAAGCGTCTAAAAAAAATTTTTTTCAAAAATTTAAGTTTTTTTACAAAAAGTTTGCGCCCCAGCTCAGAATCATACGATTACCTGTTGGAGCTGAAAGTTGGTAAGGTTTTAGACACGTTTAAAATCCCCAGGCATCTCGCTCACTTTTTCAATAACTAGTCAATTTACTGAGAAAATCGCTTAAAGACAAAAGCACCAAAAATGTAGCATATTTTTTAGTAAATAAAATGCTGTACAAATGCCCGCAGGTAAATTTTTTTAAAATGAGAGACATGCCTGAGGATTTTGACCTATACAATAATGTACCAAAAATTCGAGCACAAGCATCACTCGAAACTTGAGTTCTGTGTACCGTTATTTTAATAGTGCTTTGGACTTTTAATATTAATATTAATATAAATAGGAGACCCCAGAAAATTTTAATATTAATATTAATATTAATAGGAGCGCGATTTTATTTTAATTTTAATATTAATATATGTTGTAAATGAGAATTAGGGCCTATGAGACTCGGGGGCTGTGGTGTAGTGGTAGCATGCTTGACTTCGAAGCAGGCGGCCCGGGTTCGATTCCCGGCGCCTCCATTTCTTTCATTCTTTCTAAATTGGGGCATCCTCTTTCTATTCAACATAGTGGCGACCGTGACAGGACGGAGAGGATAGGGCCGGGTCCTCAGGACAGCCTTATCCCCGAACCGTCTTCGGAGGTGGGTAGGTGGGTTAGGAGCCCCATGCCCTGGGTTGAGGTTGGAACTTCAACCCTTACGGTACTCGTGCTGTGTGCAGTATGGATGTATACATAGTCTCTTTCTGATTGGTCCCTCGGTTAAGGGTAATCCGAAAAAACCCTCGGTTTCGGTTAGGGGTGAACCGGAGAAAACCCTCGGTTTCGGTTAGGGGTGAGCCGGAGAAAACCCTCGGTATTGGTTGGGAATCGTTCTGGGTCGATCGAGAAACCCTGTGGTTGCGGGTAAGCCAGGAAACCCTGAGTGTGGTGTGACTGAAGTAGGCTTGGAGGCCTACGTGTGAATGTGCTCCGCCCTTGAGGCATCGGGTTCGCCCCGGGAGCATGAGTATCGACCGAGTATCGTTGCAGGGTCGCAACGATGTTCGAAGGGGGGACCCTGTTGTAAATGAGAATTAGGGCCTATGAGACTCGGGGGCTGTGGTGTAGTGGTAGCATGCTTGACTTCGAAACAGGCGGCCCGGGTTCGATTCCCGGCGCCTCCATTTCTTTCATTCTTTCTAAATTGGGGCATCCTCTTTCTATTCAACATATAAATAGCCAGTCAAATTTCTTTTAATATTAATATTAATATAAATAGTGTTTCTGATTTTATTTTTAATATTAATATAAATAGAAGCTTAAAATCTTTTTAATATTAATTTTAATATTAATATAAATATGAATTGAATTTTCACGCTAAGGCTCGATAAAACATAGGAAACACACAATTTTCAGGAATTATACAAGTAAGATTGCACGTCATTGACAAAATGACAGCCTAAACGATGGCCTAATCAAGCACTATTAAAAATACTATTAAAAATACAGCTATTTTCAATATTAATAGTGCCCATAAATTTTAATATCAATATTAATATAAATAGTGTACCTAATTTACTTTTATTTAATATTAATATAAATAGCCAACCTAATTTATTTTTAATTAAATAATAATATAAATAGCGAAGCTCATTCATTTTGTAATATTAATATTAATAAAATAATTAATATTAAAAGTATTTTTAATAACGATTTTGGTAATTATTAAAATAACGGTAGTTCTGTGGACGCAAAGTTTACATAGAAATCACAAAGCCCTCGAAAATGCAACTACCACCTTAAATTACAGAGCGAAATTGTTAAGCCAGTTATGTTTTTAAAATATCCAGTTAAATTATTGAAAATTTACCGCCAACGTGAATATCGGTAATAAAAGCCGTGTCTCCGTCTTCTGTTTCAAACTTCAATTCGTTTTCCGCCAGGAGCTTTTTGGCAATGGCAAAATGAGTTTTGGCAAATAAAGCGGACAGCTTCATTTCGATGTCAGAAGCTAGAATAAAATTTACGAATCTTTACTAAACAAAATTTCTTAAAGTTAGTATGCATCAGGAACGGTATTTTTGTTGCATATAATTTCGCTCAAATTTGACTGAATATTTGGCAAAATTTATTGAAATTAGTTTTTGGTTATATTTGTATGTTTGAATTTAAGAGATTGATTTTAACTTGATTTAAGCATATATACGACGTGGAATGATCAAATTATCGTCTCTCAGCAACAATGCTCAGATAAAGGTTGGATGCCATGCGGGATCGAAACATTCCTACAGCGGTGTGGCCGCTGTGCCGGCAAAAATGGAAGCAATAACGCCACAAGCAAACATCTAAGTTTGCGTAATTGCTTCCTAAAACACTCGGCCGTAAGAAGCTTCTATAAGATTGACCGTTTTTTAAAAATTTGCGAGAAAGCAACTATGATTAGGACTACCTAAAATACACTTCAAATGGCTTAAGGGTGGCGGCCAAGACAGCTTTCCTGGTGGTAAATACCTAGGAAATGCACGATTGGTCTGGGTGTTAAATTAAGTTTGTAAGCCTAAGTAAGAAGATCAGCAACTTACGATAGAATAGAAGCGTTATTAGACTATATTCTCAAGTTTGATTAACTCTTGGTAGGAACCCTGTCCCTTTTATGGGCAACTTGTGTTAACTGTTACGATCAGGTTAAAACACACATGAAGTAATGTCGAAACCAACTAAGAATTGTCTGCGGATTCGTAGTAACTTGAGAAGTTGTGGTTCAATAAAACTTTTCATTTCTGGTTTCAATTCCGCTCCCGAAGTAGAGACTGTCCACGTTGTTGTACCTAAAATTAAATAATTAAATGAATTATTCAACTTCATTACAAATAGAAGAATTTAACAATTTGACAAGATTAATGTAGTGATACTTTTAAACAGTTATTACCAGCTAGTGTGATTTGATCTGTATGCTTGATTATCTATATAGTTTGTCATTAAAGCTATAACAATTAATACCAAGAAATCTTTTGTTTAGTAATCATTATCATAATTTTTATTGAATGTCACCATTAACTAAATAAGTTGGTTGTTAATGAGACATTATAAATAGTAAATTTCAAAATTGAAGCGTTTAAACTAGCTGTGAAAAAGTTCAAGTTTCGTACCATCAACTGCAACTTCATTACTGTCATCTCCCTCATCAGGATCTAAAACAACATTGTCTATTGTATTGAGAGTTAGGTAAAGGTGACCCGCGGACAGATCCATAATTATCCTTAGGCGTGTCCGATGCTCATCTTCTTTTCAAAGCTCTGGAGCCTCAGGGGTGCCACTTTAAGAGTGACTACATAGTACATCCATGGAGGCGGGCCAGCCAGCCTCAAGGCGTAATGCCCAACATGGACCCTATTAGATACCTTCCCACATAATTCTGGTACCTATTTACCAAACGAATGAGAATGGACTGCTGGGTTAACAGCAGCAGTGTGGCGCCTAATCTGATCTCTTGCTCAAGGATAAACAATGTAACCGAGTAGCTAGGATTCGCTCCTCCCACCTTCAGATTAGGAATCTAACTTCGTAATCCCTCGAACCAGTGAGCAAGAGTGTAGTGAAGCATTGTGCCATGGCGTCTTTAGGGGCCCAGACGCTTGCAACTTTCTGGCTTACCGGTTTTGGTGAAAACACAAAAGAGAAAAGTAGAAAGCTCGAAAACACAAAAAAACAAAGTATTAAACTGCAAAAATACTGACGAAAACACAAATACCAAAGTGTGTTTGAAGCGGAGAACTCAAAACACTCAAACACAAAACACAAAGTAACAAAAAAAGTCCCGAAGACCCGAGAGAGCAAAAAACACAAAGCGCAAAAACACAAAAACACAAAACACAAAGTATGAACCTGACCTTATGGATCGGTCTATAGGAAAGTTACCGTGTGGCCTAGGCCCTGCGGCGTAGGTTTATTACCTTATACTATAGCTTATAAGAGTGCTGATCTATGGTTTTGCCCACTACAGTACAGCTCAAAATTAACATCATATTAACATCTCCGGAGTCAGCGTCATTGACTTCATTTTGTAATCAGTGACTGAAGTCAAACTGTTGACGACACAGGTCCAAATTTTCCGGTAGTTTTACTTACTCCGGAGTCAGAATCAGTGACCGCGGAATCAGCATTCCATTAGTCATCACTACTTTTTAAATGGTTTTGAAACTTCCGTTGCACATGTGTATGCGTGCAGTTTATTTTGAGATTGTGATGACAAAGGTGGTGCTGATTCCGCAGTCACTGACTGACTCCGGACTCCGGAGTTAATTAAAGAAATTCAAAACTACCGGAAGTAACATTGGACCTGTTGTAATGCAGTAGAGTGATTTGTTACTATATAGGACAGATATATACAGTATTATCTTCTGATTTGTCGGTTGATTCAGTAAAGCCTATTACATAATTTGGTGGCAGCGGAAAGTTGGTTTTGCTTCCGCTTTGCTATGTCTTCCTACGTCCATTCCGCCCCGGAATATTGTCCAGGCGATGATATTAATATTTGGATTCGTAAAATGGACCGCGCAATGTTAGCAGGTCGCGTCAGGAATCAGGAAAAAGTGTTCGCCTTGTTGTCTCGCCTGAGCAATGAAGCGACCAGAATGTTCGATCAGGTTTCTCTAGATCCTGATCGGGAGTCTGACTATGGCTACATTCAAGACAAGCTTATCGAAATCTTTGCAGATCCGGACAAGACGGATATCGCACAAAGAGATTTCCCAATTCGCGATCAGCGTCCAGTCGAATCGTTGAAAGATTATTTTTGCGAACTTCAAAGGCTGATTGCAGTTGGTTTTCCAACTAGATCGGCAGAAGAAAAAATGCACATGCTTTTAGATTGTTTTCAAAACGGCGTCTGTGATGAAAGAATTCGACGAAAACTATTTCTTGACAGCCTAAATACGCCTGACAAAGCATTGCAGATTGCTCAAAAAGTGCTCGCCGCAGATATTTTTGCAAATGGCGCATCAAAACAAAGCTCCGCTGTTGTGAGCGCAGTCGACCAGCTAGATTTGTCGTCTGTAAAAGATGAGCTTGCGCTAATTCGCTCGGAGCTGCAGCAGCATAGGAGAGAATACCGTGAGCTACATGAAAGGCTGAGCCGGCAGGAGTCTCGGCAGCTTGAACGCGGGTATAGTCGCTATTCGCCTGCCTCGCGTTTTCGCGCCAGCCGGGGTGACAGTTTTGCGTTTTCATCTTCAGATAAAAAAGGTGCCGGTTACCGGTTCCGCAGCCGCACACCATCCGGGAATCGCTAATCCAACCCAAGTTTTCGGTTTCGCAGTTCAAGTAAATCCCCTGAGCGTACTACTGCCTACCCTAAAGCTCGGTTGGATGCTACGCGATCGCCTCATTCTCGGTTTCGCTGTGCCAAAAACGTGCACTACGCCGACCAGCCGAGGTCTTTAAACTCGCAACGCGCGGGGGTACGGAGCGACCGACAGGTACGATCAAGCTCCAGTAACTTCGGCAAGTATGTTAACGACAATGACACTTTTCAATCTAACTGGTTGTGTCAATGGCAAAAAAGTGGACTTTTTGGTGAACACTGGAAGTAATATAACAATTTTGCGGTCAAACATTTGCGATAATTTAATTTACGATGCCGCGAATTCAAATTTTAAAAAGAAGGACCTTCTATGATCACTGCCAATAATGCAAATTTTCAGCTTCGAGAAAATAGCACTGTTTCTCTTAAATTTGGCGAACATATTGTTGAGACAAAGATATTTATTGCTGACAATTTAAGCAGTCCGGGGATACTGGGCAATGATATTTTGCTGTAAGCCGGGTGCGTCGTGGACCCCAGTAATTCCGAAATTTATTTCCTCGGCAGGCCGTTACCGCTTAAACCGGTCGTCAAAACTCCAATGGTAGCTAATGTGAAACTGAATGATGATTTGATTTTAGCTCCAAAATGTGACATGCACATACTAGCGGAACTTGAGTTACCTCCTGGTCAATACGACTCTTACGATGGTGTAATTTTACCAAAAAAGAATTTTCTATTTAAAAATAATATTTTGGCTGCAAATTCTATTGACACTGCTACTAGTCAAAAAGTTGTTGTACAGTTGCGCAATCCTACATGTGCACCTGTCAAACTGTATAAAGATGCCCGTGTCGGTTATTTTGCACCTTTTATAGACAGTACATACCCTTGTGACACTGTGCAAACTGCCGATGATGATATTTATTCTTTCGTTTCTTCTCTACAAACGACTGATAGTTTAGCTGAAGGGTTCCAAGATATCAAAGATTACGAATGTCCCAATTTCAAACCTAAATCAACAGTCTGGACCCGTTTTGATTTAGAGGCTTTGTTAAAACTCGATGAAACTTCTTTGACCACTGACCAAAAGCGTGTTTTGGCGGATCGATTATGGCGCCGAAGCAATATGTTTTCGAACAGTTCTGCGGACTTTGGCCGCACTAGCATTTTGTCTCATGATATTGAAACAACAGGTCCACTAATAAAGCAGGCTGTTCGGAGGTTGCCTTTTCATCAAAAGGCTGAAGTCGATAAGCAAATAGAAGATATGCTGCGTAGCGGCGTAATGACTCCGAGTAAGTCTCCTTGGTCTTCTCCTATTGTTTTGGTAAAGAAAAAAGATGGGACTACGCGGTTTTGTATTGATTTTAGAGCTTTAAATAAAGTAACACAAAAGGATGCATACCTGTTACCGCAGATAGATGACTGCTTTGATAGCTTAGGTGGAGTTAAGTACTTTGTTACTCTGGATCTGGCCAGTGGCTACTGGCAAATTCCCTTGACACCATCCGCGCAAAAGAAAACAGCATTTTGTAGCCATAGAGGTCTTCACGAATTTAAAGTCATGCCCTTTGGTTTAACTGGTGCACCGGCAATATTTCAGCGGCTAATGAACGAAATTTTGCACGGCATGAATTGGAAAGTTTGTTTAGTCTACTTAGATGACATTATAATTTTTAGTCCAACATTTGAAAAGACATTAGAAAATCTAGAAAATGTGTTGGATAGGATAGAAAAAGCAGGATTAAAAATTAAACTCCCAAAATGTTTATTTTTTGTGTCCAAAGTGTTGTACTTGGGACATATAATTTCAGCAGATGGCATAGCACCAGACCCTGCTAAAGTGGAAGCAGTTAAAAATTATCCAAGACCGACAGATATAACTAGTTTGCACCGATTGCTGGGTATAATATCATATTTACGCAGATTTATTCCGGATTTGGCCACTATCTTAACGCCCCTTCAAAAATTGACGACTAAAGACGGTCGCCGCAGCTGGCATTGGTCTAAAAATTGTGAATCAGCTTTCAATAAAATAAAAAGTTCACTAGTCAATAGTACATCACTGGCTTTTCCTAATTACTCCTTTCCATTTTTAGTGACCACAGATGCTTCCGCGACAGGAGTGGGAGCAGTTCTTTTGCAAATAGTGAATGAACAAGAGAAGATAATTGGATTTGCAAGCCGTGCTCTGAATAAATCTGAACGCAATTATTCTACCTTCGAAAGGGAAGCACTTGCAATAATGTGGGCAGTCGACTATTTTAGGCCCTATCTGTATCTCAGCAATTTTACCATCAGAACAGATCACAAACCGCTGCAGTACTTGAAGCAGATGAAAAAGCCTCCACACCGTGTGGCTAAATGGATCGCTCGGTTACAGTGCTATAATTATGATACAAAGTATGTGCGCGGTCAGGACAACGTAGTTGCTGATGCACTCTCGCGTGTGTCCGAATACAATCCGAATCTGACAAAGACAAATTTTCCCGCTTCAATTGGATCCATTATTTTTCCCGGTAAACTGGACCGCGAAGAAGTTATCGCAGCGCAGCAGAACGATCAGACAATTAAAAAGATCTACCAGTGCAAAGCCGATGGACTAAAGCGCCCTCCTCGGCATTTGTTTAGCCTTCCAGAATCAAAGTTGTACATGCGCCACTGGAGCCAGTTAGTAATACTCAACGGAATGTTAGTACGGAAAAAACGATCTTTTGTTGGTCGTCGGCTTAAACAACAATTGCAGGCTGTCATACCTGTCGCCTTGAAAGAAAGAATAATGCAATTGATTCATGTCGACTCGTCCGCACACTTGGGTCAACAGAAAACTATTGATATGGCCACATCCCGATTTTTCTGGCCAAAAATGGCTGAAGAACGGACCACTTTCGTTCAGCGTTGCACGTTCTGCCAAGCGAGAAAACCTCCACATCAATACGCCAAAGCCGAGTTAAAACCGATTCCTGTGTCTATGCCGACGACAGTAGTCCAAGCAGACATTGTATTCTTACCGATGTCGAGCTACGGCAATCGATATGCACTTTCGGTAATAGATTTATTCACAAAATGGCCTGCTGTATATCCTTTGGGGACAATGACAACCGAGGCAGTCATCAAAGCCTTTCAAAAGTATTTTTCCGATAGCGGGTACCCAGAAGTTATTATCACGGATCAAAGAGCTAATTTCGATTCAGACATATTTCGCGAATTTTGCAAATCAATGTCTATTGAAAAGCGTCGCACTACGCCATATCACCCCCAGGGAGACGGACAAGCTGAAAACTTCAACAAAACTCTAAAAAATATGTTGACATCCTACGCAAAAGATAATCCTGCATCTTGGGAAGACGTTTTGCCACATGTACTTCTCGCTTACCGCTCATGCATTCATGCATCTACAAAACATTTCCCGTTTGTGATGTCCCGCGGATTCGAACCTAGACTTCCAATTGCTGTTTGTTACGAACTGAAAGTTTTTCATGCCGGTCCAACGTATGTGAGAAATCTTCATGAAAGAATGGTTCGAACTTGGCCAGATGCAAGAAAGAACTTAAATCTTGCTAAGAACCGTCAGGCCGTTGCATATAATCGTAATGCTTGTGCCTCCGATTTTGTTCCGGGTGACAAAGTATATGTATATAGTCCTGCCGTGCGGCAACGAAAATTAGCATTGCCATGGGAAGGACCTTATACCGTTTTAAATTGTTTCTCAAGCACCCTTTATCAATTGGCCAATAGATATGGACAGAAGAGGGTGGTACACAGAAACAAAATGAAAATCGCCGTTTAATATTTCGCATACCCCACAGACTTACTGACGGTGGGAGGAATGTAATGCAGTAGAGTGATTTGTTACTATATAGGACAGATTGTACAGTATTATCTTCTGATTTGTCGGTTGATTCAGTAAAGCCTATTACACTGTGACGTCAATAGTTTAACTGCAGTCACTGACTGCAAAATGAAGTCAGTGACGCTGATGTTAATTTCAAGCCGTACTGTACACTATTAAAGGAACTTACCAACTTGACCTAGAGCATAACTGACCAGACAGCCTAGGGTCAGAAAAGCGAACCAGAATTTCATTTTTAGTAGCAAAATTTGACATGAACTGATTTCTAGAGTCACAAATGGTATTTAAGAAATCCTAACTGTTGATTTAAGAACAGCTAGTTAATTGAATATAAAGCATGGCTGATTACAAATCGGGGGCTGAAGGATTAAAGAATAAGGATTACGTTTTAAAATTTTAATGCAAAAATAAAAAAAAGAATTTTCAAATTAATTTGTGTTCATTTAGTATTTTTAGCATTGCTTGCAATTTTTTGGTTATTAAATTTTGAATTTTTCTAACTTTAATAATCAAATTGCCAAGTCCCCTAATCTATCCCAGATCAAGCAGCCATCTGCATTAACCGCAATTCACCATCTGGGCTTCTTTAAACGTATCATCTTAGTCAAATATATATAACCTTTTATTTACTATAACTTTTTCATCCTATGAGGCGTATAGAAATTATTTATTTATGTATTATATCAATAATTATTATTATTCAGGTTTGTGTACGTAGCTGCCCTGCCGTAATACGGCTTCATAAAAATTTTGGACTGTTTCTAGACAATCTAGCCAGAAGACAATCTTAAAGTTCAGGTTTCGTTGAAGTTGTGGTATAGTTCTAGTTTTGGTCTTAGGGTCGATTCATACTTACAGCCGTATGTCCGTTCAGCCGACAAAATGACGAAATAAAGACGTCACATGCGCTGGCAGATCCACAGCACTAGGCTGGTAGTGAGTAGTGACGTCATTCTGCAGGCTGAACGGACATACGTCTGTAAGTGTTATAAATCGGGGGTCACCCCCTGGTCGAGGCAGGTCTTCTCGCACATCTACAGACACATACATCTTCAAAATTCATTCCTATTCACATTTTATAATCGCAGATTTCATTTTTATATTTGGCAGTTTTCGAGACTTCGCAGCGCTCTGTGCAGCGCCCTTGAGTTCAGAAATTACTAGAAAGGCTGCCAGTAGTTTCTCTGGCTTGCTGTTTGGCTTACAGCGTAGTAAAATCGTGAGTCAACACAAGAAATGTGAATATGAACATATGCATTTAAAACATGAAGTTATTCATATTTTAACGCCCAAATTCAAACAAATTATTTAACAATTTAAATAGTTTTATACATTTTGCACTTGGAATTTCAATGGGAAGCTATTTCTAGGCCAATCGGCGCATTGCCGAAAATATATATTCTCATATTATGGTGTGACTGGCTTACAGTCAGTGTGAGCTGGTGAAGACGTCGCGAACAGGGGGTGGCGCCGAAGCGTGAAACGGGGTTAAGTGTTTAGGGCTTCGCGCGCCGATAGCGTTCTAGGAATAGCTTCCCCATGATCTTAGGGACCGAATTGAGTTAGGTTTTACTCGTTTTCTTCAGTTTTGTTATCTTTTTGTTATTTGGCCTCCAATAAAATTTATTGACTGGAAGTTTCGTGTTGTCTCCAATTTTGCTGGTGTGTCGGGTGTCTTTGTAGGGCTTTGCAGCCATTGCGGGATTTCACCGCGTAGGTCCCGGACCTGAGTGAGGGCCGGAGAACTGAGTTTTAGGCCGTTTGTTACGGTCATCAACCGTTACATCACGTTCCGCTGGGCTCGGGCTCACGGTCACTTTTCGCCCTCGTGCCCTCGCCTTTTGAGCCTAAATCCTAAGAGCCCCGTGGTTCGTGGTTTAACAAGTGGCGACCGTGACAGGACAACCGCGACCAGAGTGCGTTGACCAAGAATAACCACAAACTAAAATCACATGCATGTATCATACTAACAAATATATATAGGGAATGGGTAACAATAAGAAAATAGATCTTATCAGCTATAACCAAATTGTATATATAATTTTTAGTTGATTTATTTCGTTTCTTCTATGATCTCGTTTATTTTGAATATTCTTTTATGATATTTATGTTCATTTAGTTTGTTTTGGTTATGTTCAAAAAAAATATAAAAACGCGTCAAAGAAATAATCGGGTGAAAAGCAAATAAATTGGGGTATGAGTATATTAAAATAGTGGGGATAT
>JASANF010013690.1:0-21944 GCA_030248245.1 Trissonchulus sp. WLG1_4
ATCATCACCTGTACTATCTACTGTTTAATCGTTATGCTGATTTTACTATCTACAGTCCCGGCCATAACTAGGGGTCAAATTTTCGCGAATGCGAAGGCCCTTCCTTCGCGGCTTTGCAAATATTTTTGTCCTTGCTTCACATTAATGTCCTTGCTTCATAATGTCCTTGCTTCACATTCCTTCGCAGGTCAAAAGGTCAGCCTGTTTATAAACACAGGCGTAAACGTGCGTATGTAGTGTACGCATATCACGCATATATTCGTAGACGTCGCCTTAGCTTAATAGCTGCAAATATTTTAGCATTAGCTTCGAGACAAAATTAAAGTTTCTCAATTTCGCGAAGGGCTTCGTCAATTTTGCGTTCGCGAAGACGAAGGGACATTATTTCTGGCCGGGACTGTACTGCTTATGCTGATTTATCTACTGCTTACTCGTTATGCTGATTTAACTGCTTGTATAAATGTGTATATATTAAGTAAACCAAAAAGGTGAAGCACACCTTTTATCGGTTTAATATAAAATAAATAAAACCACAGTTTTCATTACAGCCACTTAGGTACATATGAATACAATACAAAAATAAATTTAAAAAAATACAATAACATATTTAAAACTCATGCTACTGCTGCACAGATACTTTATACTAATATATTTACAGCAACCGTAGAGTCAAGAAAGTAAAAAACAAAAGCAGATACGAATATATTTGCAGAAACCGTAGAGTCAAAAAAGCAAAAAAACAAAAGCAACTTTCCAACAAGAAACGTTTGTCCCGGTTTGCCCGCGACGAAGGTATTTGTCAATTTCATGAAATTAGACTGAGATTAAAAACGAGCTTTCGCCCAGTTTTTTGTTGCTACTTTCAAATTTTCGCCTCTGGGAAGCCGGGTCGTATAAAAAGCAGCTATTATATGACACTGATTCTCGAAATTACTTAAAAAAAGTTATAATCATTTATCTCATAAAATCATGGGATGAATTCTTATCAGACCGTCAGACAGGTGCTCAAATGAGACACCTCGTCTCAACACACGTAGAACAATTGTCAGGTTTGGAACAAAGCAAGAGGTAACGCAAGAAAAACCTCAGACAGCTAGAGAATATGCAAGACAGGATTACTGGAACTCACAAAGCGCGCTTAACTTCAACCCAGTCAAAGTTCGACACGTGATATAGCATTTGTTATTACGATTCGTTCTCAAAGAACAAATTAAACTGAGTCTAAAGTTAAAAAACTTTCATGAATTCCGGGCAGTATGTATTCGTGAATACACATCAACAATTGAATAAAAAAGTGATTCACAAAATTGCATTACAAGTGATTTAAATATTTCTTCTTTTGTTGATCCGCATTTCTCCTGCTAGAAATTCATAAAAAGTTGTAGCAGTTTGGAGGATTCATAAAAAGTTGCAGCAGTTTGGAAACAATTTCTGTCACTTCGATGTAAAATTGGCTTCATTGATCTTTCTTGAATGACTGATGAATCTAAAATAAAACTTTAAATCAAACTATGTAAAAAAGCTATCTTATCGGACTCAGCAGACTACATAGTTCTAACAGTCCGACAAAATTGTAGTCCTAACAGTCCGACAAAATTGTAGTCCTAACACTCCGACAAAATTGTTTAAAAATCATGATTAAACCTCCCGACTAGACGGACGTTTGAGCCACGATTTTAGATTTTTGAAGTTTAGGAATGGTTTTGGAGTTCGGACAAAGTACGCAGCTAGTTACTGAACATTTTTAACCCGTTATTCCAATATGCCATTCATAAACATCGGACTAAAATACTAATACTAATGTCTGTAGATTCGGTAAAAGAATGGGCAACAAGTCAGGCAAGGATAGGGCCGCTGAAGTTGAGTCCAATATATAGTAGCCTTAGTTCTACGTAATAAACAATTTTATTCGGTCGTTTATGTTAGGTTGCATTCAATGCATTGTCATCTACGTACATATTTGTACAAAAATATTCGGCAATCCAAAGTGACAGACTTGATTTCGCAAATGAATCATACATAAATTTGGACGTTTTTCATAATAAAATAATAAATCATAATAAACTGGTTGATATGGATAAGACCTAAATTTGGTGAACATAAAAAAATCATCTGTTTTAGTGATCAAAGACGGTGGTTGAGTGTTGAAGACTGGAACAAGCTCCCGGCATTTCCTGAAACAAAATAAATGTGTTCTATACGTTCGAAGGTCATGTTCAATATGGAACATAACGGACTAATTTACAGTGCCCGGTTTTTAGTTAAACATAACGGACAATTATTCACGCTTGTTTAAAAATAAGGAACGTGTTCAAATTTAAATCGTATATACGATTTCAAAAATACGAATTAGCACCAATCGTATATACGATTATTTAAGTCGAAAAATACGATTTTACTCTGGCTTTACGTTGGCTATACATCAAACATGCAGCTTACGCTTGACATTGATGTGATATATTACATTACATTTAGTTTTCGTTTTCTTCAATTGTTGGCATGTTATAAAATGACGCACAGCACATGTGACGTGTTAGTAGTTCTACAAGTTTCTACATTTATAATTTTTTTAAAATTATTGAAATTTTTTTAAAGTTTTAATTGTTTTTCAATTTGTTCAATTTTGTGGCTGTAAGCCATAACGTAATTTTTCATAATTAAAGCAAAGTTAAATTTCTAAGTAACAAAAAACACATATTAAAATTTTAGCTATTTTCATAAAATGTGAACTTTTTACATAATTCTGACTTTTTTCAAAATCTTATGGCTTTGTGCTCACATTTATACCCAGACTTACGTAAACAATCAAATTTATAACTAAAGATAAATATGTATGTGCATTTAAATATGGTTTTAAAAAAATTAAGTTATTAAGTTTATTTGTTTTAGTTTTATTGAGTATTTAGTTGCAATTAATACTGGTGCTTTTTACGTTATTTAGCTTTCATTTACAGTTAAAATGTTTGATTTGCCACTAGCTGTCATTATATACTTGTAGAAGTCGTCAACTGACCCGGTTTGGGTTGACTGTGTTTCTACAATAGTTTTTGAAAGCCCTGCGGATTGCTATGGCGATAATCACGCTAAAATTTTCTATAACGAAGAATCTTATGACGTGCATGTATTCCGAGTATTCCTAGATCAAACCTACGCAACCGAAGCAGATGTGATTGTAGAGGACTTGATAAGAAAGTTTCGCTCTATAAAGGAAAGCGGTGTACCGGTACGTAAGGATTTGATGATTACTACTACCAAGAGTTCATAATAGGATTATGTTCTATTATGTACTCTTGCTACTACTTTGTTTCTATGCATACCCTTCTGACTTACCGACCTAAACGCGTGTGCATACTTTAAGCATTTAAACAGGCCAAAAACGAGTTAGGTATCCGACACAAAATGGCAAAATGGTGGTATAGATGTGTCAGCGAACCAGTCAATTACAGCTTGATGTTACCTACTGTGTGATTACGTTCTTTTCTGATAACATGTTTTTTCATAATATAATGGTTTTACGCTAAGTTGTATTGCATATCTACGGGTACGTGCGTCATATTTTTTTTCCCAAGTTTCATTTAATAAAACTTAGCCAACTGGCTGCCAGGGTTTTCTTTAATAGACCATCAATCTTGCAATCAAATACAAAGTGATGCTATGTAAATAATCCTGCAACATAATGTCAAGTTTTATGCAACAGTTTATTGTGTCTGCGTTTATCCGCTATCGATAAAAAAAGATAATTGCATTTTTTTGTCTCTTTATTTATTGCAATTAATAAATTTGTTTTGTTATTAATTAATAGTATGATATGATAATAAGGTATATTTAGGCAAACAAGCAGCAGTTTCATGCAAATTTTTTTAGCAATTTTCAGCTATTACCAGTCAGTACTTACACTAAGTTTGTCCCTGCCGCGCAATATTCTCGAATACTTGATAGTATTTTTCAAAAATGTTTCGAAATCTCAATTCGGCGAATGCTCTCCCCCGCCCAAAGCCGCACATGGACAACTATATTACATTAATTATATAGGTTTTGAATGCCAAGATGTTGTCAAAAATGAAAATTTGCGACGTGTATATATAATATGCATGTATCATTGGCAATCATAGGCAGCGATCACTCGATTTTTTAGTATTACTTCATTCATTAGTTAATAATTCATCTCATTAGAAATAATTATTTCACAAAACCACTTAATTCATTGTTGATTTTATGCCAGACGTCATGTCGCCCCTTCTTGAAATTTAAGCCAGAAATTTATGTTTTGGATTAGATACTGGAAATGTTTTGTTAAAAAAATGACAACACCGCCACACCACATCGAAATTATGGCCAAGGGGGCAGCATAACTTAAAACTTCAAAACCCAACCTAATAGATTACTAAATATGAAAATTGCATTTGCAGCAATATATACATAACTTATACAATAATTCAATTAATATTTACAAAATTTGTACTACTGTTTTCATACAATTGTAAGCAACTTTTAAAAATAAGCCCCCGACAAACAAAAAATTGAACACGCAAATCATGCTAACTGCTTCGTGGCTAGCTTATGCCAAAAAGCAGTATAAAGACCTGCCGCCGCTGAGGCGGCGGCAGGAAAAACAAATTTAGGTTTAAGCCATTAAAAAAGTTTGGCAACATAGCATCTTGTGGTAGTCACTAAAATATAAATAACTTTAGTTGACATCTGCAAAGCAGACGTATTGGTTTACAGCGACCAAGAAGTTGTACGTACGCCTAACTAAAAATACGATTTCAAAACCGAAAAATACGATTTAAAAACGTATTTTAAAATCGTATATACGATTTTTTTCTGAAATAATTTTGAACACGTTCCTAAGTACGCTATATCTGATAAAAAACTAGGTTTTAAGCTAACAACTCGAACATGCTTAAACTTTGTTGAGACGCCTAGCCATCCTTAGGCTTTTTTACTATTCTAAAAATGGCTTTTTTACTATTCTAAAAATTTGAAAGGCGTACAGAGAAATACAACCTACAGTTTCAAATGACTACAGCAACATTAGCAACAGTATATAATTAGGGTTGCCCAAATTTTACGATAAAATTCACGATTTGGTGTCAGCCCATAAAAAACCGTATAAAACCACCTTACCAAGACTTTGGCACGTTGAAGCGTCGGCTTGGTATCGATTTGTTTGCAGACAAGATAGCGGAGTTTTCTAAAATGAAAAGCACACATAATAAAGTCAAAATTTTTCGCTTATGTTTTCTGGTTTAATACTGATGACTTGGGCTAGGTGCTCATCAAGTCCGATTCATTGTTATCCGTTAGCCTGCAATCTTAACTTTTGCACAAAACTGAGCAAAAACTAAGCATTTGAGCAAAAACTGAGCAAAAACTATTTTGTACAAACTTGATAAAAAAATAAGAAAATTAAAGACAAAAAAAAAAGAAAATTAAATTACAGCTGTTTGTTTGCACTGGCTTATGCACAATTTCTTCTGCTCAGAGGTCTGAATAAAATAAAGGTAGGTGACTGAAATGGAAGTCAATAGAAAAATTGATCCGCATTCTGACGAAATAATTATAAATAAATGTAAAATTGAAAAGAAATTAATTCAAACCTTCTCAAGTAGTGTGGAAAGTGGAAGAATCTGACCGCAGAGGCAGGCTTTAAATCGCGATTTAAATCAAATGGCTCTGAAAATCAAATCAGTTTACTTTTTTACTTTACTGAAACTCCAAAAACACCTGGTCAATTAAGCAAACATATGGCATAGAAAACCTTAAACGTTAAATTAAGAAAACCTTATGAGATATAAATACTGGATAAAAGTGCGAAAATTCCTAGTGACTTTCGCTAAAAAACTAAGGGTGGATTTCACAAAGGTGGTTTTACTAAACCATGGTTTTACGTACGTTTTTATATGATTTGCACATAATTTCATTACGAAATATCGCCTCATTCGTTACGAATTTCCTAGATTTTCTTAAACCATGGTTTTAGCTCAGTTGAAATTTCAGCAAAATAAAGGCCTGCTATGCTGCAGGTTTGAAATTTCAACTGAGCTAAAACCATGGTTTAAGATAATCTAGAAAATTCGTAACGAATGAGGCGATATTTCGTAATGAAATTATGTGCAAATCATAAAAACGTACGTAAAACCATGGTTTAGTAAAACCACCTTTGTGAAATCCACCCTAAGAGTTTGTTTTGGATGCCCAAGGGGTGATGTGATATCGAACGCAGTTGAGTGGCTAACCTGGACAACGTGCCAATTGTATGTATTGTTAGTGTCTTAGGTTTACAAAACGGTGAAACACTCCACTATTTGCCGTGATATGGCTGACATGCGCTCGTCCACATTGGGTCTCTAAAAATGTTCTCAGGGCCTTATCCAAAATTGGATTTAACGGATTAAATTTAAATCATTTTTGCAATTAACACAGCAGAAAACAAAAATAGCCGGCTGAAATTTTGTCCTACATGTCTCGCGTGGATTATCTAGAAGTGTGCCAAGTTTCAACCAATTACGTGCACTTGACGATACGTTATTGACGAAATGACGTTAAATTTTATCCAATAAATTTTATTTTGGATAAGACCCTTAGACATACACTCCGATTCCTGCTTTGAATCGGTGCCGTAACAAATATATACAGCTACAGTAACAAAAAATGATGAAAAAAGCTAACAACCCAATTTACTTTTAACAAAGTTCGTCGACAGTGCCTAAATCGTCCCCAGTCGCAATCTGCTGCAGTCCCACCCCGGCGTGGCCATCCATGATTGGCTGCTGTCCCGCCCCGACTTGGTTTTTTCTGATTGGCGGCAGTCCCGCCCCGGCGTGGTCGTCCCTGATTGGCTGTTGTCCCGCCCCGGCATGGTCGTCCTTGCCCCGGCGTGGTCGTCCCTGATTGGCTGCTGTCTCGCCCCGGCGTGGTCGTCCCTGATTGGCTGCTGTCCCGCCCCGGCGTGGTCGTCCCTGATTGGCTGTTGGCCCGCCCCGGCGTGGTCGTCCCTGATTGGCTGCTGGCCCGCCCCGGCCTAGTCGTCCCTGATTGGCTGCTGGCCCGCCCCGGCCTGGTCGTCCCTGATTGGCTGCTGGCCCGCCGCGGCGTGTTCGTCCCTGATTGGCTGCTGGCCCGCCCCGGCGTGGCGTCTCTGATTGGCTGCTGTCCCGCCCCGGCGTGGTCGTCCCTAATTGGCTGCTGGCCAGCCCGGCGTGGTCGTCCCAGACTGGCTGCTGGCCCGCCCCAGCTTGCTCCTCCCTGATTGGTTGCAGTTTTGCCGAGGCTTGGTGTTCCCTGATTGGTTGCTATTCCTAAACAAAAATTCAGTTGTAGAACTTTACTGTGTGATCTTGATTGATGTTGAAGGTTGAAGCTTGATTTTTGGCAACCGGCACATTGGGATCATCGATCCTGACTTTGAAACAACCGACTCTGAAACAAATAAAGTCAGTTTAATTCAATGGGGTAAAAATTAAAAAATGTTATGAGATAAAAATTAAAAAATTGTTGAAAAAGTTGAAACAAAGGTAGTGAATAAAAATGGAAAAATTTAAGAGTAAGGTTGAAAAAAGATAATTCAATGAAGTAAAACTAAGAAAGCTATTCAAAAAAATTAAAAAATTATTGAAAAAGTTGAAACAAAGGTAGTCAATAAAAATGGAAAAATTGAAGAAGAGTAAGGTTGAAAAAAGGTAATTCAATGAAGTAGAACTAAGAAAGCTATTCAAAAAAGTTGAATATGTAATTTAAACGCCTTTTTCTATTTACATGCAAACAAATAAAAAGGTTCGCTTGTAAACTGAATTCAGCGCAGTGCAACAACACAACAATGAAGCAACAAACAAAACGAACCCAAACAACAAACAAACAAAGCAAGCTAGCAGACCAAAGCAAAGCAAAGCAAAGCAATCACAAGCAACAAACAAAGAAACACAACATTAAGACACATTAAGACACAAACAAGCAAAAACAATACCAAAAACACTCCTTGAGTTAATAAAAAATGTTAGCCAACAAAATTTCACTAATTCCAAAAAGCTTAAAATGACATTGGAAAGGGAAATAAATTGTGAAATATAAAAATGGAATTATCAAAAAATTAAAAAAAACAACACCTTCAACACCCCAAAATACCCACCATTAAGAGCAATGTTTCAATTGCTCTGATGGTGGGTATTAAAACCTAGCGGTCCTAATATGTAGAAAATGACACATTCTGGGTTGCGATACGTTAACCAAGTGGACACCGTTTCAGATCACGTTTTTGGTAGCCTCAACCATACACCTCTGAACCTAACATAACCCCTAGGTAAGGCTAGGTACGTATGTTACTTACAGTATGTAAAATATGGCTTTTCCACCCCAAACCAGAAACCAAACTGATTCCAAAAACATGACCTCAAACGGAGCAATTAGTTGTCATATCGTCACTTCGTTAAACTAGGGTGTCATATATTCAGTATAAAGAGTACATAATGTCGGCAAAATCAAAATGTGTGCGCGGCAAAATCAACTACGTTGCAGGTCCATCCTGGGTCACGTGCCCGTTTAGGCACACTGCAAGGCCCTATCGGTTACGTTACAGTGCCCTTTTGGGTTACGTTTCAATCGAATTATATAATACACATACTTACGTACAGATATCCTTAACCAGAAAAACGTACATAACTTTTGCTAAGAATAACGCACAAACATAAAAATAATGTCATCGCAAAGACAATTTTTAGCGCTTTGTAATGACATGTAACATCATTGCGCCGCTTTTTGAAAATAAGACCAAATTTGAAATTCTAAAGTTTGACGTACGTTAAACGTTACGTCACAGGGTCATGTGACCCATCATTTGAAAGCTCTAAGAATTTGCTCATAAATGACGGTAATATTTTTATTGTACTAGCCCTGTATCAAAAGTCTTGACCCCCGAAAACTTTTACTAAAAGGGGCTGACTATATAGATCACACCATGTGATCAAATCTCACTTTAGTTGTCATAATGCTAAAATTTGAAAAATTTAAAATTTTGACAGGTTATTAAAAACACGATGGTACTTACGCATTTGGTCTAACTAGTCTGAACTAGACCAACTAGACTTTTAATAATATCAATGACAATAATAACAGACATTTCAGATACAAAAGGGTTGCCTCTGCTTCGCAACTGGTCGGCAACCAAAAAAGTCAAATTAACACATCTAATAAAGTAAAAAAAGTAGTTGGAATCACCTGGCAACTTTGTTGGCCAAAGAACCTGCGTCGTCACCAAAGTGGAGCGTCAGCAAGTTGATCTGAAACAAAAATTATTTATCAGGTCGTGCTTTGAAACAGAATCGTTATATTAAACTAACAACTAAATGGAAATAAACAAATAAATACAACTAAATGGAAATAAACAAATAAATAAACTGACTAAATTACTCGGTCCTGCTGGCTATCTCAATAAATTTTGCACTTTCAGCAATGTTTATTTCGCCTATCGTTGTAATTCAACACCTGAGTAATATAAAGCACGGTCCGTACAATTGGCCAAATAATGCAAAGTTTGCATGATCGAAAAGTCCGGTTTAAAAATGAACCAAAGCCATAAAATTATACCTGTTTTGGAACAGTTTATAGAAATTTGTCAGTTTCCGTGTCCCTACATAAGTATGTACTCAAGAACAATTAGGAACTAGCTATAAACCGGGCTTACACAGTATTCATCAAAATTTATAGTCATCATTTGATACATGTTTAATCACAAACCACAGTCATATTTTTCCTGCTGCGCCACAGCGCAGCAGGCTTCTTTAGAATGAGGTGTGCGGGGAAATTACGTGCAATTAAGTGAGAATTGTGTGTGCGTCTTTGTGCATTTTTATCGGTGTAATTGAGCGGTTGCAGGTGAGCGTCAGTGTGCTTTCCAAATGTGTCTGTTCTACAGCTCTGTTCATTGTTTGGCTACGTGTCATTGTAACTACCTACGTACGTAAAAGCACGTACGTAACTTACGGCTAAAGTACACACAAAACCCGAAGCTCATTTGCATATTATACATGAGTATGTATAGACACAATGAAATAGTAGTTACAAAATTTTTTTATCACTAATGTAATATTCATAACATTGGATATCTTTTCGTCTGACTGAAAGACTGGTTGCATAGTAAACTTGCAGTAAAGTCTCACACAGGTCTCACTTTAAAAGTTCATCTCACATTATTCACGTAGTCTCAATTTATCCACTGTTCACAGTTCACACAAAGCGTATTTTAGAATAAAGATGAAATGGAATTTATCTTTGGCACGATGTCACAAACAACACCACTACCACTACAAAGCCAACAGAAATATGCAGGCTCAGAGTGCATCCTTATGGCAAACACGGCGTTACTTGCAGCGTTTATAAATGACAATATCAATGCACCCAATGAAATTGACTTCATTATTCCAATCATCAAGCATACGAAAAGCTGCTACGTAGTCGACGTAGTGACTGACATTTAAGGCATAAATGAGCTTCCAAAAGTTGCCCAAATGCATCGTCAGTTAATAAATATACATTTGATGCCAATGTGCAGTTGTCAGAGATTTATGGACGACCGGTTGACGCAAACATATGTACGAATTAGAATGGTGATCAATGAAACGGGATTGCAGTAACCCATGTTAGAGAGCAATTAATTATGTTATTGCAAATATTGCTGTGAACAATTTTTTGGTGTGGTTCAAAATCAGTGATTTTATTCTCACTAGCATAATTATACCTATGCGTATACTGCGACTTTTAATAAACAGAACATGTAGTTTAAGACAAGAAAAAAAGCTGCAACTGTCAGTTGATGACAATATTACTTCGTGCAGATGACTATCTGCTGCGCAGCAGGTTTTGGTTCACAGAGTGAAAATATAGGTTTAATATTTCCAAGCTCCTTTTGCATTAGGCTTTGCTTGTTACCTCTTCACAGTGGGTGTTATTAGCTAAACGGCTCCTGGATATCATTTCAGTCATTGCTGCACCTAAAACAAGAATAAAGTTCTTAAAATGGACCGATAATTTTGCAAGGATTGAATTACTTATACATTGAAAAATATCAACCAGCTTTCGGTTCAGTACTGCATGCAGAAGACAAACACAAAAAAATAGTACATATGTGATCCACCACAAGAAGAGAATAGTCAAAATTTAAAATAATCTAGGGCATGGTGGCCCGGTTACATTTACTACTGAACACCTTCCGATTCAGTTACATTATAGTTTCATTTATGATGTTGCCGTATCACTCAAGAATATAGGATTATCGACGTATACTTATTATTGAAGGTTGTCACAAAAAATAGGTGATACAGGGGGGTATCACCTGCTAAGATTCGAACCATAGGGACTATCCTTGCAACTGATGCTCCTGGTAGTAAGTCCAGAATAGAAAGGTGCCTCTAAAAATAGACAAAAAAAGCCTATCCTACTTCAGACATCAATATGGTCATTTCAACGCAGATTTGATTTAAAATTTCATTCTGGAACATTAGTAAAATGCCGATGCACTGCAGTACACTATGCAGTAAACCAAACGCAGAACACAATTGCTGTATATAATAGATAACCAAAAACTATCATTATAACCATTAGCTCTAAATCGCTTACGATTTCCAAGCGAAAACATGAAGTAGACAAAACAATTATGAATCAAGAGCCGTTACAGTGACTTACCACAACTCACTACATCGACTGCACCAAGAGTACAGCTTCGTTCTCGGCCAAGCGTTCACCCAATGCACTTGACACTGCACAAGTAACATTACAGTCTGACAAAATCTACCACTATCAACCTAATTTGCATATTTAATTGTCACGTGATATGTAGCACCCAATCAACGTTTTCGCAGTAAAGTGCGCACTGTCAAATCAATAATATATGTCAAAATACGTATATGCGAAATCAATTTTTCGTACGAGTTCAGGTTTCACTTGTTCAGATGTTTCTGACGCTGGGAAATTTCAGCCGGCCACTTGTTTTGCGACACCCCCTTGCCCTTACCCTCTCTATAGTCTGTGTGCACCTATGCTTTTGAAGACTTTCAATAAACTGCATAGTGCATGACAGGCAAAGTATTAGACAATATGTACTATAATACCTAAATTTTGACATGGATCGTCAACATTGTGTGCTATTTATGTGTACGTAGGGATTTAATAGAAACTTAGTGTTTATAATACACAAACATTACCCAGAAACAAGAATTCCCACAAACGAGAATTTTGCCTGTCCTGTATAGCTAGTGGCAGAACCCCTACAGTACTTGTTTTTATTGCAATCAATAGGCAATCAATAATATCACACAACACAGTATACAAAATTGTGGTAAACACAAATAAATACATTATATCGAGATGATGCATTAGGTCACTGTCTTAAATCCAGTTTTTGGCTGACGGTATGTTAGTTTTCGCAAGGATTTTGTTGTGAGTTCCAAAATTAATTCCGCTATGGTTATGAACGAGCCTCCGGTCAGCACTGCCACGACCCCGCCACAGTTGGCACACACTCGGGCAAACTAAAACAAATCATAGGGATTGTTCGGTCCGGTTCACCTTGTCCTCAAGGACATTGGGGGACAGGGCCTTTTACAAATTTCGGTCAGCTGTTATGAAAAATTAGTCAAATTGACTAGGCTAATCTTTTGCATACGTTCTATGCTTTCAGCATTGATCGTACAAAAATTGTCATAGGTATGTATTTTCTTAAGCAGTTTTCTAAAAATCGCTTAGGTACAAAACGGTAAGGACAATGACAAGACTTGCATGACCAGAGCTAGCTCTGCTAGACGATCAGCAACAGAATCTGCAAATACCTCATCGGTAATCACCTGATTTTGCGGTTACCATAACATTTGTGACACCTGTAACTCAATGCCCTCAATGACTTACGGTATATTCCGGTTTCTCGCTGTAGGATATGTACGCAGCCGTGTTCAGATAAACATGGATTTCGGTGGTTAAGCTAAAATACGACCAGCCAAACTATTTCTTATTTAATAATAATAGCTAATCATGTGGGAATATATACGATTCATTGGCTGTGAGAAAGTCGCGCCGAAATAGCATAGAATGTGTCAGCAACTGCAATTGACTTAAAGTTGAGTTTTTGAATAATTAAGTTTTTAATTTCGAAGTAGTTAATTGATTAACCCATAATTCATTAGTTACTGAAGGTCTTTCAATGGCAAATTTAAGGACTTATGTAAATTGCTTTGTCGACAGTAATGTGTTTCGAAGAGCACGGTTTAGGTAAACGCATTATGTGTCACCTAATGAAATAGGGTCAAAGGTCACCAAATCACTGTTTATTGGCACTGCTCCATTTCTGATATACGAAAGCGCGGTTTATACATATGAACGAAAATAGCCATTGTGTACAAGCAAAAATAGATAATTGCATTATGGCGCAAATCAGCCAATTCGTAAGACTACCCAAACGATTGCGTAGAAAACTTTATAGTGACGTATTGCTTACCTTTCATTGGTTTTCTTCAGCTAAAACAATTTAATATTAATAAAATTTTTCGATACTGTTGTCGATTTTAAATAGCAAGAACCAGTTTTGACAAAATCTAATCAAACGTGTTGATTTATTGAAAATTATTCAGACCTTTCTTAAAAACTGAGCAATCAGTTTACAAACGGACTTTGCCTGTTGATCAGCTGCTACTTTTAGCTATCAGAACAATAGTTCCTTCTCTACAAGGCAAACCTGCAATGTTGACATACTGCTGCGATACCATGAATTAAGTTGACTCACTTTAGACCGGTAAAAGTTGGACGCTCGTGTCACATCGAAGTAGCCATAACTAAACATTCACAAAGTCATTTTCATTAAGGGTGAACTTAGTCAAACAATCAGGAGCTACTACAAAGGTCACAATAGTCTTTTACAAAACTAGATAGGCGAAACAAATTCGATTATAATTATAATATTAAGCAGTAATTAATTATTAATTATGATATTAAGCATTAATTATTAAATAATATTAATTAATTATTTGAATCTCTTCCCAAATGTCCTATTTTGGGTTAGGTCTATAATTCTTTTGGCAACACTTCTACTGCCTACAAAGTTATTCCTGTTTGATTTTCTTGTTATTCAAAGAAACATGAACGCTGCAGAGTCGTATTTAAGTTTATTTAAAATTATAATTTAATAATTTGGCAAAATACATCAAAACCGAGTGGTGCACCAACTTGCATGGCCAAGGGCAGTGGCACGATCGAAGCCAAGGTTCTGTTGCGGACTCGAAAGGACCAACTTTATCCCAAACGCACGACCCTAGAAAACATTACTACATTACTACCATCTCGTGTGTTAATATTAATCAGTAAATAGCAGACGCGTATTTCACAAAAACAAGCTCAATCAGCAGCAAAGTGTTAAGTATCAAGCAAAATTAGGCATTTAAGCAAACTTTTTCGAACTGCTACAGTCTTCAGCATGTTCAAAAAAACATAAGGGCCTATTCCTTTACCGGATTAAACGGACTGGACTTATTTTAGTCCAAGGTTTAGGAATGGCAAATCGAGTAAACGGATTAAACGGGTTAAAATAACTCAGCTGCTTAATTTTAGTCTGACCCCATTCCAAAACTGCCACTGGACTAAACGGACTTAACATGCACGCTTAACCCCATTCCAAAACTACAATTGGACTACCTAAACGGATTTAACATGCACTCTTAACATTAGCATGCATAGTTAAGTCCATTTAGTCAGATTAAAAAACAGCGCGCTAAAAATTGAGTCCCTTTAATCCGGAGGTTTTGGAATGGCATTTTGAAACTGAATTTTTAAATCGTTTAGTCCGATTAAAATTAACCCTTTAATTCGGTAAAGGAATAGACCCTAAGACATGTCTAAAAGAACAAGGTTTTCTTAGAGTTTTTACACATAAATCGGTTAAGCCGGTAAGGTATCGTCGGATCGAATTATTTTGACCCGTTTTGAACTCTACTCCAGATGCTGATTAAAATATACTGCTGACGCTAGCACATACATTTGTCAACTTGTTGTAGACATGATGGAAGTGTGAGGTTGTCCTTGGGCAGAGGCACTCGGGGGTCGTAGCAACCGCAGGTGTCGATCACTGCCTTTTGGAAACACGACATGTAACATGCCTGAAACATATATCGCATGGCCAGATTGCTTTGGCGTGTAGGGGAGCAGTAAATGTCAGAAATAACGGTTAGCAGCCAATTCTGTACAGTTTGACAGGACCGTTAGGTATTTCATGATTAATGACACATCAGCATTGGCCTTGGTAGTTGAAATGGTAAAGCGCTAGCATAGGCCTATAAGTGGTTCGATTGCAGTTGCTGTCTAAAAGTATCTAGTATTAAATCATCCAGTAAGTGTTGTTTTTCTATTGCACTCCCAAAATGCTCTGTGCAACTTAGTCCTATATCCGTCCGGCATGTAAAAGTATTTCCAAATCATGTCAATTGCGATGCATTGAGATTTTTTTTAAATTTGGTCGACTGAAGGATATGAAATTGTCCACTCGATTCTACCCAGGAACTGACTTCAACGGAATAGGTGTCATTGGAAAAGTAGTAGTCGGTTTGGTTGGCTGGAGAAGAACTACATCGCCCATACGGCTTTCCTTGCAGTACCTCCGAAACCTAAATAGGAAAGTGTTTAGAAAACAGCACCTAAAATCTCGGGGTTCAGTCCAAAAAGGTCCAAACTGATTTGTATCAATTTAGTATATAGTTCATAACAAGCAAATAAACAAACAAACATAAACGGCTGAGAAGGATGAAATGGTGTGCTGTGAAAGCAAGAATCCATGGAGGAGGGGGATGGGCTTATGGCTGGCGGGGTGGAGCACCATGATGACCCCCCCGCGGTTGGATGACAGCGTCCCGTGCAGACTGCCCACGTTCGAATAGCTCGAGTTCACAAGCACTCGAAGCCCTGTAAATTATAGCAATTTGTGGTGTGATTTTTTCGTAATTTTGCGGCTGAACGGATGTACGGATGTAGCAAAATCGAATGCAATCCAAGTCTATGTAATAATATCATTGGAGATATTTTAGTTTTAAACAAACTTATAAACAAGTGTAAGGCCGTAGTTATGTTGTAAACATGTAGGATAATCACTCATAAGTTAGTCAAGTAAAATTAAAATTACATAAAATAGCAAAGCGCAGTTGGAGTTTTACTTTCTACGGCTGCCGTTGTCACAATGTACTGCCATGCTGCTTCAAAATTTGCTTGTTAAAAAACTATTTGGCACTGACTAGATGTATTAGGATTAGCTGTAGTGTTACCGTGTATCTCCCCAGCCGCCACAGTGCCTCTGGGAACGTGGGTGTAGCAAAAGCCGGTGTTAGGATCGTAGAAGGGCCGGATGGTCATTCTAAACAGCACGCCAAAAATTGTTGTAAATCAAAATGGTCTTTTTCAAAACTGAATTAATTCTATTGGATTAAGTTTTTTCGTTAAAATCTTAGCGCTAAACAATCGTAACGTAGTGAAATCGAGTTCTTGCGCCATACTTAAACAAACAAGCCTAATCTGCGGCTAAAGCATTCAGTATGCATCAAGCATTTACTTTCAAGTACATTGGCCAGAGGCCATCGTAAACCTGTTGGGCCAGCTGCAGTATACCTTGAGTTACCTACACATCTTCAATAAAAATTTTTGCCTTTATATTTATTTTTTTATGCCGCCAATTAAACTGCAAAATGACAGTCAAAAGCTGTCGGCAAAAGGAAGGTATAAAGTTGAATAACTGAAGATTAACTAAAGCTCATGTTTACTTAACAAAATGATTTCTTGTAATAAAGCATCGACTTATGGTTATGACATAGTGTGGTCGAATGGTTAGTATGGTGGGTTTTGGACCACAGATTCAATTCCTAGTGGATCACCTTTTGTCAAAATTTTGCAACACTAAGAAAGCAATAATTAATTGAATTACAAGGCATTTTAGCTGAGAGAGTTGCAAAACTACGATAGCAGACGTGTAAAACACACTTCGCACATTCACACTTCAACGCTATCAGTGTGTTAGGATACCAAAATCAAAATTAAAGACCTGTTGGGCTGTGGCCCAACAGGAAAAATTCAATAAACTGAATAGATAATAATTAGACATAAGTATTCACAAAAATAATGGATAGAATGCATTTCGAAAACTGACGTTTGATTACAGTGTGTCTGGCCTAGAAAACAGGATATGATCAGGTCGGTATAGACGATGCTTCCGTACAACGGTTTGTCTCCCTCTCGAAGTTGAGATTCCATGAAATAGATGAAGAATGGAAACCAGTTCCACAAAGATTTCTGAAGTCAACACAATTCACTTAATGTTTTTAGATGCAGCCGTTTTTGTGCAATTTTTTAAACAATTAGTTATTTTTAAAACGGTTTTGTGGACTCTTCCTCGCTCGTAATTATATTACATTATATAAACTGATGTTGCCAAAGTCAGAATAGTTTTTATCTTATGATGAGATACATTCGCGACTTCTAGTTTGGTTTACTTAATTATTGAGTCGATGGACATTATTATTTCTTACTTTGCATTAGGGAAACAAATAAACGGAATACAACACTGGGCCGATTACTAAGACGGAATTGATGGTTTAGAATAAAACTTTTTTGAAACGAGTCAATGTTGAGTTTCGCAAAGACGATATTATGAGCAATTTTCAAACAAATTTTCATTTTATTTATTTTTAGGAATCGGCCCTGAGCCAAAAAATAATTTGTGCTTGCAATGTTAATGATGATGCTGTGCATTTCTTCCAAGGTGAGCGCGTGCATAACTTGCATAATGGTTGCCATGGATACGGAGCCTGTGAGCATGGCTGGAACCATTGAAATGTTTCCCGGGTAGTCATTTCGACGGGTCACATCGTCTTCTGAACAATATATACACATTGGAGCATAGTTTTTGCTAGTTTAGTATATGGGATATTACAGACAGGTAGGTAGGCTTCTGATTACCTCCTTGCTGCGCAACTATGTAGGTCCAAACATAAGTTCATAACAGTAAACAAAGAGTGGTGACGACATGCCCAGGTAGCTAATGTACCTGAACAAATCACTAACAAGCTCAATCTGCGGCAAAAGTTTCAGTTCGTATGTATCAAGCCTAAAGTTTTTAGTAACGAGAGGTCAGCTAAAGCCTGTTGTGCAGCGATACTTTCTCGTCTAATTTATTATATATTAAAAAATTATATATTTTATCACAAGACTAGTGCGTCTAGTTTAGGCTAGTTAGACTAGATCTACAACGTCAGGTGACGCAGTGTTTAACGTTAAAATTTATTTTGAAAATATTTTCAAATTTAAGTCAAAGTTGACTTGCAATGCGATTTGATCACATATGGGGTGATTACAAAGAGACAACAAAAGGCAAAATTTCAGGAGCCATAACTTCTTATATGGTTGTGGCATTGACGTGAAATATTTTTTAAATACTAGCATTTGTCAAGAGCTATCGATCGATAGGTCGCACGATGACGTAAAATGCAACCAACGTTCCGTATTAATTAATAGTCAGCGCTGATCGAACGTTGCGTCCGTCAACGTCAAGTAAGGTATCATTCGAAAGCACCTGAAATTCTGAATAGAATACCGTCAATTTCATGTTTCTACGTTAACGTTGCAGCGAGTTTATAACTGTTTCAATTTTTTCGAACTATTGTTCAATACGTATACGGTGTGAGTAGTCGCGGAGGAATTTTTTCGAACAAAATGTTTTCTAAAAAGAACTTTAGGCGATAACTTTTTCCAGGAACCATGTGAAAGGTTCTAGTTTTCACCGTTAGATAGAACAGACGATGGGTTTTTATTTGACACCAAAATAGCTATACGTTAACGCTGACTTATGTACTGAAAAACGCAAAATAAAACTTTAGAAAAAAATAACTTTCAGATTTAGACCAATATAGCCGGCTCATGGTCACTGATGAAGTAAAACTGTTTTGTGTAAGGATCACAGTTATATGGGTGATTTCATGGAAACATTTTCTTTGTTGTATCAATATTAACACGGACGTTGCGTGATATTTTAAAAAAATACAAAATTGACGTAAAAACTATTTCTAACTAAAACTTTTTTTAGCTAAATGTTAAAAAGTTATAGTTTTCAGCATTAGGTAGGACATGAAAACGGCTTTCATTTGACACCATAAAAACTATGTATAGGTTATCACTGACTTATGTGCCAATAAACATAATATTAGTTTAACAATAAAATAACTCCAACTTTATTGACCTATAACCAAAGAACCGGGTCACGTCCATCATAATGTAAGCTTCTTTCATGTTTAGAACATCAAGGCCAGTCCTTCCAAAGCCACGTGCTCCTATTATTATAATTATCACTATACGGATATACTATAAGTTTAGGATAGTTCAAAAACATGAGTAATTATGCTATATACAAGTTTTCAGTAAAAAGCGACACTGAATGATTCACTGATGGTTATTCTTGCTGTTTGCTTGGCATTGTTCAGCTAGTACGCATACCTATCAGTTGCAATTCTGCTTCCATATATAGCTGTAAAATGTACATTCATTTGAGAAATGCATATACATAGACCAGTTTTTGCGTGTCTACTATGATCGCATCTTGAAAACAAACTGTGTGGCAAACTCTTGTAATTGTACTTTGCAACTCATGCTCAAGATAGTTAGGTAATTCTATTTTGCAACTTATGCTCAAAATAGTGAGGTACCTAGTGTTTGCAATTTGCATGCACACATGCGCAGTATTTTGCAGTCAATTTTGCCAATTAAGACTTCCAGATAGCAATATTGACAGCAATGTGACACGCGCAAAACCTAAACGGCATGGACTAAACGAAAACACACTGAAAGTGATCTCTGACTGCAGTATACATTTTTGTGCTAGACAATGCAGTGACGCGCGCACAGTTAATTGAAAAAGTGCACAGCGAACAAACGCACAAGCTTATAGCACTCTCACAGTCCTGTGTTATCCGACAGAATCAAAATTAAAGATCTGTAGCCCGTTTCAATAAACTCACAGGTCCACGAATTTGTGGGCCTGTGAGCCTGTGGCTGTGAATTCTGTTTCAATATCTCACAGGCACAGGTCACTGCTCACAGGCCACAGGCCACAGGCACAGCGAAATTCATATAACGCGCATATAACAGCCAAGCTGTTATTCAGCAGCGTACCTATGTGCGTTTGCGGGCAAGCCGTGCATGCAATCAGATTGCGTGCGTCACCTGTGAAATTCTTACCTGTGCCTATGGCCTGTGACAGGTAGCATTTTATGCTTATTGAAATTGGATTCACAGGCACCTGAGGCCACAGGTCACAGGCCCACAAATTTGTGCCTGTGGGCCTGTGAGATTATTGAAACGGGCTACTTTGTGCTGTGGCACAACAGGAAAAAAATTAAGAATGAACAGTGCATATATCGTCTAAAAGTCCAATGCAAACCATGTTTTAGAAACGACTTTAGTGTTTGCTGTTTACGGTCAACAGAAAATGTGCGAGCAGCCGTTCGATAGTCAAAAATCATTACGTGCCATCGTCCCACATGTAGGTAGTAATATATAGTCCTAAATGGAACCAGCTTGCAAACCTATTATGTTACGTACGTTAATACTAGTCACTAGGCACTGTTATTATATACAGCAACAGTACCTATACCTGAAGTTCAAAATTACGTTCAAAATATTTATCTTTGTAATCAACTTTAAAAGTGTAAATATTATACCGTTATTTGCACAAACATCGAGAATATTGTCTATGTATTTGGCAAATAATGTCGAAATGTTATTCCTCAAGAGCGTCGAGGAATCGCATGGATGCTCTGTTAAAGTAGTAGGTGCTGGCAGCCACAGACGATTCATTTACTTGGCTCAGGAACGAATCGCCATGTATATCCCCTTTTTGACACCTGGATGTGTCTAAAACAGTGCAGTCATGTCTTGCTATATTAGTCTTTTTGTATCCGCTACTTTGTGATTTTTTACGAAGAAAAGAAACTTTAGAAACTACTATGCAGCACATACGAGCACTTCAGGGGTAGTGGTGATAATTGCGTGTTAACAGGTCAAGAAACTCAATATATACTTGACAGACAAAACTGACCTAATAATGCACTTTTGGGATTCCATATAGCAAAGAAGTTATTTTTGCCATTTTGGTTTCACCACTCCGTAAAGCACATCCCGATCCGACAGAAGTTAAGTTCTTTCTAAATAAGATACAGCATCCAAAACGGTATTTCAGACTTGCATTTATCTTTTTCCTCACCTTCAAACACAAAAATAAGTCGATAAATGTTTTGTCGATGAGCGCAAATTTTTGAATTTAAATTTTTAAAGACGAATTTTAAACACAAAAATCAAGTGATGCCCAAATAGTGAAAGAGCCAGGTTTTTTTGCACCAAGCCTCAACAAGATTTTTAGTTCAAACACTTGATTACTTAGCCTACTTGACTTGGTGAAAATCAGCCATTTGTCTTCCGTCAACAAATGTTGGCAAATGTGCTTGTAGGTTTCAGACTTACAAAGCGCCTCTGCCTGCTTTTTCTGTAGGTATCGATCTTCTTGCTTCAGAGTGATCAGTTTTGGATCAACCCGTTTTGTAGCAAGCTTTGTATCCAAGCATCCAGTCGTGTGGGCAGTGCTGTATTACTAAAAATGATATGAGTATAGTAGAGATTGAATAACTACACATTTTTGCGTTACCTTCACCACAACAATTTACCAAACAAGCTCTGATGTTGAATAAGAAGTGGTGAAATTGTGATGTCTAAGTGTCAATATTCCAGTGGAAATATATTTTCTGAGAAGGACACGCTAAAACAACGTGTTTGGTTGATCGTAATGCTTTCTTAGGTTTTGTGGGCACTTAACGTCTTATCGAGAAGGGGTAAGGGCTTTTAACCTAGAACCAAGTGTTTTGAACTAATCGAAGTCCATCTCCAAG
>JASANF010013691.1:0-10123 GCA_030248245.1 Trissonchulus sp. WLG1_4
TTGAAATTTGGCACATAAATGCACCTTGTCATCTTCGAGCGGTCGCAAAATTTGATTTTTGGCAAATCGATAGTATCTAAAAAATTTAGCCAAATTTATGTTTTTCAAAAATCGCGATTTTAGGGTTTTTCGATATATCAATCATATTCATCAAAATTGACTTTTTGCGACCGCTCGATCACGTTGAGGCGAGCAAAATTAGCTATAGATTGTGCAACAGCTACTTACTTGTGAAGAGAAATCGCAAGCCGAAATTCCACTCACGTTTGGTCTACAGTGAATGCTAATTTGTATCAATCGACTTCATTTTTTGTATTTAGACATACTTTTACACCAGCTTGCCATTGTGTATCTAAAATTGGCCCCAAACTGCCGTTTTTTGAAAAGTCACATTTCAGGAGCGCCACCTTAAGGTGGTAGTGTCGCCAAAGCAGTTTTGCTCATAGGCTGCAAATGAGAATTTTTTGCTTTGAAATTGTACGTTCACTGAGAAACTAGTGCAATGCCATCTGGCGTCAAATAAATACTGCCAGACACTAGACTACCAATATCTACCAATATTTTTAACCAATCACCAGTTGTGAGCCAGACATCACACAATAGAGACATAAAAGTTCAAAAAATCAAGCCAGATATCAGATTGGCCAGCTTGTGAAGTACATGTGATGTTTTGACGCACAATTTTTTACCACAAATAAGAAAAATGAAAAATGAAGGTTCGTTTTTCTTTTGATTTCAAAATAAGTGTCTTAATATTTTACAATTTATCATTATTGCTGTGAGTACTTTATAGGTTACGCACAGTTTCACAGTTCACACAGGCATTAGTCCACAACCACTCAAGCAATTTGCACTAAATTTTGTGTGCATAAACTAGAGCATATGTGCTTTTACTTTGTGTAAAGAATCTAAAGAAAAAGTTTTTCAATTGTGACGAAATTATCGAATGTGAATAGGTTTTCAAAACGTCATTTTTCCGACTTTGCGACTTCACTGCTAACTGAATGCTGCATCAATTTTTCTAAAACTTGGCAAAAATATTTGCCCTAAAACATACTGTTAGAATATATAAAGAACAATGACCTATCTTTCACTGAAAAAGTTTTATAGTCGCGCAAAATCGACTGCTTTACACGACACTACCCCCTTAAGGGGGTAGTGTCGCTAAAGCAGTCGATTTTGCGCGACTATAAAACTTTTTCAGTGAAAGATAAGTCATTGTTCTTTATATATTCTAAAAATATGTTTCAAGGCAAATGTATCTTTGCCAAGTTTCAGAAAAAATGATGCAGCATACAGTTAGCAGTGAAGTCGCATAGTCAGAAAAATGACGTTTTGAAAACCTATTCACATTCGATAACTTCGTCACAATTAAAAAACTTTTTGTTTAGATTCTTTACACAAAGTAAAAGCACATATACTCTAGTTTATGCACACAAAGTTTAGTGCAACTTGCTTGAGTGGTTGTGGAGTAATGGCTGTTGGAACTGTGAAACTGTGCGTAACCTGTAAAGTACTCACAGCAATAATGATAAATTCTGAAAAATTTAGACACTTATTTTGAAATCAAAAGAAAAACGAACCTTCATTTTTCATTTTTCTTATTTGGTGGCAAAAAATTGTGCGTCAAAACATTACATGTACTTCATAAGCTGGCCAATCTGATATCTGGCTTGATTTTTTGAACTTTTATGTCTCTATTGTGTGATGTCTGGCTCACAAATGGTGATTGGTCGAAAATATTGGTAGATATTGGTAGTCTAGTGTCTGGCAGTATTTATTTGACACCATATGGCATTTCACTACTTTCTCAGTGAGCGTGCAGTTTCAAAGCAAAAAGTTCTCATTTTGCAGCCTATGAGCAAAACTGCTTTGGCGACACTACCACCTTAACTACGTTCTACATAGGCCCGTATTCACATACTAACACTAACACTTGAAGTTGACTACAGCTGCGGCTAGAAAAATTTCACGACAATATTAAGGAGATCGGATGACTACAACTATAGATGGTGTAATTTTGCATTAAGAAAATGAAGAAGGAAAACGTTCTTAGTTCAGGTATGAACTGCGGTGAATCCTGCTTCTTGAATCCTTAATTTGAGAGTGCTGCAAAAACACATGGATTGAAAAATACTGCTCGACTACGGCCGGTTAATTATTCGCATTGGGGCAGCGGCGATCTTGAGTGTGTAGGAAAGGGTCAGTAGAAGCGAAAAACCAAGATCGGTCCGTAAACACCTGTCAGTCACTGCCGCTCCAACAGAAAGTACTACTACTACTATATACAGCTACTAGTCTTACTACTACCACCTACTACTAGTACTACTACTACTGCTGCGGTTGGAACTAGAGCTATGACGATTGACGACTACGAGTAACGACTACTACAACTACTATTGGTTGGTACTACTACTGGTACTACGACTGATGCTGCTGGAGCTACAACTACAATTACTACTACAGCTACTACTACAGCTACTACTAGTATTGCTGCTGGAGCCAAACTACACCTACTACTACAGCTACTACTGGAACTACTACTGCTGCTGCTGGAACTATGACGACGATTACGAGTACTACTACTACAGCTACTACTGGCACTGCTGCTGTTACTGCTGGAACTACGACGACGACTACGAGTACTACTCCTACAGTTACTACTGGAACTACTACTGTTGCTGCTGGAGCTTACAACTACAACTACTACTACAGCTACTACAGGAACTACTACTGCTGGAGTTACGACGGACGGCAACTACTACTACTACTACTGGCACTGCTACTGTTACTGCTGGAACTACGACGACGACTACGAGTACTACTACTGCAGCTACTGCGTCAGTCGACATAAAATGAAAATTCTGATGAGTCTGAAGTTTGGCCTCAAGTTCTGACCAACGCGCAAGTCACAAATCTGACATGGAATACCATTTCGCTGGGAAAAATGACAAAAGCATTGATCAAAATATTAAGTGACAATTGTGATCAAGAATTGTAGTAACTATACAACGGAAAGTAGTACGACAACAACAACAACAGCGACAACAACAACCACATCTTTCACAATGGCCACCAGAAACTTTCACACAGCACTAAGTTTAATTTAAAATATTGAATCGGTGGTACTCACGACTGTACCCTTCGGGATCGGAAGTGAGGCCCCAACCTTTGCCCTAAATTTAATTTAAAAACATATGCTACACTCACATACCGTATGTAGTTAGGATACCTTTGTTTTGGAGCTATACTCGTAGCCTGGTATAGTTTCAAAACAAGGAAGAGGTGAATCTGTGCACCACCCTGTGCTCGACCACCTTATGGGCAGATATAAAAAAAAACACTTGAAGTTAGTGTTTTTAGTAGTGTTGATTGTTGTTATTATGTTCAGGGGCGTAGCCATGATTTTGGGGAGGTCGCACCTTGTCAACTTTTTTTGCTCACGCAGTGATAGCAATTTTGAAGTTTACGTGAAATTTTTCACGATTTGAGTACTCACACGCGCATGGTAAACGCAAGACCATTGAGCCATAAGTTGCAGGGGTCTGGGGGCAACAGGGGTCTGGGGGCGGCAGCCGCCAGGAAAAAAATTAGAGAAAAAAATTGGGGAAATTTTTTATTTTTAGGCCAAATTTCGTCAATTGGAGACGTATCAGAAATTTTTTAGGCCGGGCGATAAAAACCAAAGGGGGGACCCTTGTTGACAATTTCTTCAGGTTCGACCAAAAGCTGGAGGTTTCTTGGAATTTTGAAATAAAATTTCCATTCAAGAAGCAATTCTAAGAGACACTTTTGTAAAAATCAGAGTGGTTAGTTGCAGGGGAATGGGGGCGGTAGCCCCCAGGCCCAGAGGCTGGTCCTTTTTTGGAGTTTTGAAATAAAATTTCTATTGAAACAGCATTTCTAAGCAACACTTGTTGTAAAATCATTTTTGCAAAATCATTAAAAATGTCATTTTTGCTACGATAAGATACATTAAACAGTGTATTAAGCAAATAAATAGTGTACAATGCACCCATATACACATAAACACGCTTTAATGGAACACAAAAGCAAGAAATATGGAGCCACAGGCTTGCAGGGGTCTGGGGGCAGCAGCCCCCAGAAAAAAATTGGGGAAATTTTTGATTTTTAGGCCAAATTCCGTCAATTGGAGCAGTAGCGTAGCCAGGATTTTGCTGAGGGGGGGGCAGATATATATGGGTCTGAGCAGTGGCATACCCAGAAAAAAATTTCGGGGGGAATGACTTTTCGATTTTTTGTAATGGGTCAAAATGCACTTTTTAGCAATTTTAACACTCGTAAAACGCCTTACAAACGCAAGATTACTAAACCACAAGACTGCAGGGGTCTGGGGGCGGAAGCCCCCAGAAAAAAATCGGAAAAATTTTCGATTTATTGGTCAAATTCTGTCAATTGGAAGCGTATCAGAAAGTTTTTCCGGCCAGACCATAAAAACCAAAGGACACAAGGTTGTATCACAGGAAAACCAGGAATCTGAATTTTCTGTAAAATTTTTTCGGTTACGGATTTTTCAGATGTTTTTTACCCTTTCCATTCAGAGACATTTTACAGACTTTCAGAGAAATTTCAGATAAATTTCAGAGAAATTCAGAAAATTTCACCCAGAATTCAGGGGCCGTATTCTCAAAATTACCTGCAGGTAAAGTTAGGCTAACTTTACCCACAGGTAAGGTGAAGGTAAAATCGTATTCTCAAACTATGACTAAAGCCAACGTGATAGCTGAGGTTATCTTTAATATTCGAGCAAGAAAAGTGGTTTTTCTTGTTTTTCACCTAAAGTTAAAGTATTGTGCAAATTTTTAACCTCAATGGTTGATCTTAACCTTGTTTTCAATTTTAACTTTACCTTTATTTACCCACAGAATTAACTTTACCTTTACCTTACCTGTGGGTAAAGTTAGCCTAACTTTACCTGCAGGTAATTTTGAGAATACGGCCCCAGAGACTTTGAATTTTATCTGAAAAAAATGTTACTGGCTTTTCAAATAAATTTCAGATACTTTTTACAAGAATTTCAGATAAAATTTACCTGATATTTACAGATGTGAAAAACATGTGAATTTTCTCTGAAACTCGTGTAAAAAGTATCTGAAATTTATCTGAAAAGCCAGCAACATTTTTTTCAGATAAAATTCAGAGTCTCAGAATTTTGGGTGAAATTCTCTGAATTTCCCCTGAATTTCTCTGAAATTTATCTGAATTTCCTTTGAAAGTCTGTAAAATGTCTCTGAATGGAAAGGGTAAAAAACATCTGAAAAATCCGTAACCGAAAAAATTTTACAGAAATTTCAAATTTCCTGGTTTTCCTGTGGCAGGGGTCTGGGGGCGGCAGCCCCCAGAAAAAAATAGGGAAAATTTTCGATTTATTGGCCAAATTTTGTCAATTGTAGGCGTATCAGAAAGTTTTTCCGGCCAGACCATAAAAACCAAAGGACACAAGGTAGCAGGGGTCTGGGGGCGGCAGCCCCCAGAAAAAATTGGCGATTTTTCTATTTTTAGACCGAATTTGGTCACCTGGAGACGTATCAGAAATTTTTCCGACAAAATTTAAAACAAAAGATGGGAGTGTCATATCAGACAGGTGCGTAAAGTTGACAGCCCCACTTGCGGCACAAACTCCACTTTTGGTGGCACAAACTAGGTTGGTGCCAGTTTGTGCCGCAAAAATTAGCTGGATTCATGCAACCTGTGAAAAGTTAATCAACTTCGAAATGTGGGGCTGTCAACTTTACGCACCTATATCAGACGGTGTATTCCACAAGTAAATGTGGCATAATATACTCGTGTAGACATGCACATGCAGCATAATGTAGTTGTGTATACATGCATAGGCTTTGATGAAAGACAATAACGAGGAATAGTAAGCCACATAGTCGCAGGGGTCTGGGGGCAGTAGCCCCCAGAAGCTAGCGCTTTTTAAAAATTTTGAGTTAAAATTTCGCATTGAAAACTTAATTTCAAGCCAGACTTAGCCAAGTTAGTAGAATGATCGCGAGGGTCTGGGGTCGGCAGCCCCCAGAAGCTAACGCTTTTTTAAATTTTTTAAATAAAATTTGCATTGAAAACTTAATTTCTCGCCGCACTTGGCCAAAAAAGTGGAATGATCGCGGGGTCTGGGGGCAGCAGCGCTTTTTTAAAACTGAAATAAAATTTGCAGTGAAAAAGCTATTTCAGCAACAGTTTTTATTTTTTCCTAATCCTAATGGATATGCCATTTTGTCAATCCCTACTGCAAAAACTTGCACGTATACATATATATATAACAGCATATATACAACTGTCAAAAAATAGTACTTTTAAACTTTCAAAACGTAGAGCTCAGAAACCAAAATCAGATGTAGTGTTTGTGACCTGATGGTCGCCGGCCGGCTCCGGCCGGCCGGCCGGCCGGCTAAATGCCGCCGGCCGGCCGGCCGGTCAAAATCGGCCGGCCGGCCGGCCGGTTAAAGACACCGGCCAGCCAGCCAGATTCAACCGACTGACAAAATTAGGCCGGCATAACAATCCAGCAGGCTAAGTTTATGCCGAAATGACACTCTGGACTGGTTTTATCCAAAAATTCTGCCGTTCCGGCCGGCCGGCCGGCCGGGTTTCACGAGCCGGCCGGTCGGCCGGCTTTTACCGGCCGGCCGGCCGTTCACAACCGGCCGAATCTCTTCGCCGGCCGGCCGGAGCCGGCCGGTGGCTTTCGCGGCCGGTCACAAACACTAATCAGATGTATCGGAAATTTTGGCTGGCGAGGCATTTAAAACCAAAGACCGGTATGACCGTCACATCAACAAGCGTAGCGAACAAGTAGGTGCTGCATAATGCACTCACATATACAAGGTTTTAATAATAAAAGATCATAACAATGAACAGAATAAACTACAGAGCTGCAGGGATCTGGGGGCGGCAGCCCCCAGAAAAATTTGAGAAATTTTTTATTTTTAGGCCAATTTTGGTCAATTGGAGACGTTATATAACGGAAATTTGTGAAATTTTCTTATGAGTTGGCCAAAAGGGGGGTTCGGCCCTTGGCTCCCAGGGGGGGGGGGGCAAAAACGCTGAGGGGGGGGCCAAACTCACTGAGTGGGGGGCCCGGGCCCCCCGGGCCCCCCCTGGCTACGCCACTGAATTGGAGACGTATCGAAAATTTTTTACTATGGGCCCTCTTTGGCAAAGGGGGGGGGGGCCCAGAGCCAAAGGGGGGGGGCCCGGGGCCCGTGGGCCCCCCCCCGGGATCCGCCACTGCTACGAAGCACTTAAAGTTAGGGTTTACACTAACTTTAAGTGTTAGTGTTAGTATGTGAATACGGGCCATAGTCAGGTACTCAGGTTGAACTGCGCAGTCGGTTTGATCTGAACAGTTAGCAGTCAATCTGGCCTACGCAGTCTATTCGGACTGGGAAGTCAAATAAGGCCGACCCCTATATTTCGGGGTTCGGACTAAACTGTCGTCAGTCTTGCGCGCAATCCCCACCGTCGCAGATAGCAGCGGTCCAACTGCGATCGCGCGGTCCACCCGGGACAATTCCGAAAAATCACGGGTCTTGCCGATGTGGACAAAAATTAGCTGCAGAGGGATTTGTTCCACGAAAGTTGCCAATAATGTTGTACACTATATAGTTCAATTTTCACTTGAGTGCAGAATATATTAACCACAGGAAAAAATGTTTGAATGTTTTTAACATGTTTTTTGCACTTTCGATTAACACGCTTTTAACATGTTTTCAACATACATATTTTAACATGTTATTAACATGGTTTTAACATCTTTTAAGGGGGCGCTCCGGGAATCGGGGGTTACATCGAAAATTTGCAAAAAAGTTGGCAAATGTCAAACTTTACTATTCATATATGTAGTATGGCACAAAAGAACACTGGAGGCAAAATTTCAGATCACGTGATCATGTCACGTGACTCCCAGAGCACCAAACGATTTTCGGCAAACGATAACTCTGCTTATACTTTGCCTATAGTCACACTTTATATACCAAAATGTAGCTTATGCGCTTCTCTAGTTGAACATTATTTTGGTTTTTAACATTTATGTCGGGTTTAAATAAAAATTGTCATTATGTGTTTTCGAAGTCGAACTCTGAGCAATAAAATTCATATAAAAAGTTTCTAAGCTTTATTTTAAAAAACTAAAAAATTGTTCAACTGCGCAGAGCTTAAGGCTATAATTGTGCAAAATTTTGTATAATAATATCTTACCAGCATTTTATAATCGAATGCCGAAAAATTGGTTTTGTATTCACACAGCCTATATTTGAGTCTGCTGCTTCTGAAAATGGTTTTTTGTGCGATTTTTTTGCACAGAACGCAATAAAATTGTTTTAATTTTTCATTACGTCTAATAAAATCTACGTATCGTCTGTTTGCAAAACCTCAAAAAGCGTTGATGCACTGGCTTACTTGCTGAATTTGTGTAAAAGTCGAATAAAATCAGTAAATTGTCCAATTTTTTCCAAATTTTTTGCTATGGTGATATGCTCGTCAAAACATCAGAAATAGTATTTTGGGCAACTTTCCTTCAAGAATGATAGGTCATTTTGGCTGTTTTTAAAAAATACGGCCCAAAACCTAGATTCCCGGAGCGCCCCCTTAACATGTTTTTTAATAGTGTTAAAAACATGTTAAAAAATTTTAACATCATTTTAACATGTTTTTCGCATCAAATTCACTCAAAATTAACATGCTTTTAATATTTGTTAAGGTAGCGCTCAGCAACAAAACTCATGTTCAGCGCTCAGCTCATGCAATAAATAGCAATACCAGTTTAATTGTACATCAAACAGACATCAAAAAACTTATTTACAAATACAGTTTAGCACTTTAATGTGAATGTGTCAAATTTTATGACCATGTCGAATTTCCTATTCACATTAATTTTGTTTTTGACCTAGCTCAGCGAAACTTCAACCAATTTTGACGATTTTGGTATCAATAGAAAGATCTTTTAAAAATCTAGACGTGATTGATTTTAGATTTTTCATGTCTATTTTTGATATTGCAAAAATTTGATTTTTCAAAAATCAGTCGTGTTTGAGCGACTACAAAAAGTGCTGCGGGCCAAAATTTGAAAATCGAAAAACTTTCACGTCTGAATTTATATTCTTTCTTTCATTGTGCAAGTTTTTAACTCGATCGCAATCGGCAGCTGGGACCCAGGTCCAAAAAAAAGTAGTCGATTTCGCTACGCAAAAATGTGAGGTTTGCCCACACGTTTCACTTTTTCAAAAATTAGACCTTTCCTAGGACTGCATATTTCCGTTGAAAAAGTTACCAAAACCATACTCAATTGTTTAAGAAATTAAATCAAATATTTGACATTTTCGAAGATTTATCAGCTTTTTAGGTTTTTCATTTTTGATTTGCTATTTTCATGGCTGAATATCTAAGCAAAGCTTTAACATATTCGTATGTTTAATACATCAATTTAAAGCTAAGAAACCACATATTTCAGTGATATGAGTAGTCATTTTATAATGAAACAAAAATTTTTATGCTACAACTACAAATTTGTCAAAAAAAATTTAAAAATTTTTTTATCACAATATGCACATCAAATGAAAGCTCTGTTCATTCTGAACAACTTTCCTTCGACATATTATGGTTAAAAATGTCGCTGAAAAAAATCAAACGCCAAAGTCGGTTTCCCTGAGCGCCACCTTAAAAACAAGCTAAAAGTATGCTAAAAAGTTTAGCATGATTCTAACATGTTTTTTGCATCATTTTCGCATATTCTAAAAAGATACGAAAAAGATGTTAAATCTATGCTAAAAGTTTTAGCATAAATTTAACATGTTTTTAACATACATATGTTAAAAATATGTTAAATTTGTGCAAATTTAATGCGAAAAACGTGTTAAATTGATGTTAAAATTTTTTTAACATGTTTTTAACACTATTCAAAAAACATGTTAAAAGATGTTAAAACTTAAAACCATGTTAATAACATGTTAAAATATGTTAAAAACATGTTAAAAGCATGTTAATCGAAAGTGCAAAAAACGTGTTAAAAACATTCAAACACATTCTTCTTGTGAACGTGTTTGAAAAGGACTACGCAACGGTCCAGAGCCCGTTGTAGGCTGGCGACTTCCACCTTGCC
>JASANF010013693.1:0-15210 GCA_030248245.1 Trissonchulus sp. WLG1_4
AACAAGATTCAGCGGTTATGCAATGCAATCGGTTTTTTTGGCTAACATTTTGTTGTACCCTAAAAATGCCCTTCAGGGACCACAAGATTGGTCCATGCTCGAGGACGAGCACTGACTTTAAGGGCCGGGCGGTTGTAAGGCCCCTGAGGCCGGTTGCCTTACCCAGCCCGCATTCTTATATTGCTGGGCACTGACAGCCGGTACGTGACAACAGATGCGCACGCACATGCGCGTGTGCATGCGTATACACGCAGGCTGCCGAGATCTGTGAATATGCAAATTAGGTAAAATATTGCACAACCGCTCAATCTATTTCCTTTCTGTTGTGTAATGTCTGTGGTTCTGCCAAGTGAGTCTCGATGTGACATGGGCGTGAGTAGGTCGGGTTCGTAGAGGCTGTTAGGCATTTCTGTGATTGTTTTTCAGCGGGGTTTTCACCCAAATTCGGGAGTTTCGGGAGGGCTTGTGAGTTAATATTGGTACTTTTTAGTTGTTTTCCTGTGGTTTGGCACTATTTTTGCCAGTTTCTGTTACAGTTTTTGTGCTGTTATTTTGTATTAAACCTTTGTAATTTCAGGTTTGCGACTTGTAATGACCGGCTTTGTTGGGTGTGTATGTGAGCGAGGTGCTGTTTCCGGGTCCTAGAGTGGTGTGTAGAGCATCAGTTGACCCGTGCGCGGTTTTGTAGGACGAGTTTTAGTCGGATTTTGTAGAGCATCTTGCAGCCCGGACGAGCCATAGGGTCCGGTTGGCTGACGTACGTTAGCTACCTTAGGCTCAACTAGGCGGTTTTTCTCGTCGGTCAAGCCCCCGTAAGGACGCGGGCTGAAAGAGACGCTCATATATGTCATATTCATACAAAAAATGAAAAAAATCGAAGCTGGGGTACGAGGTCGTTTTAGCCAATTACAAGTACCCAAATCGGCGCAACATCACTATGAAGCAAAAGTTACCTAGTTTAATTGCATAACATTTAGTAGCAGCCAGTCAGTTTTTATTGGGTTGCCGACAATTTGCAAAGCAAAAATAGGGGCAACCCTTCATTTTTGTCGTGTCCGTGTCGTTGTTGGTGGTGGTGTTGTTATTCGTGTTGTTGATGTCCTCAAAATTAGTGACTCGTTTTCCTCAGCACCCCCCTCGTCGGATTGCTCCCAAACTTTAGTTGTCGGGTCCCCCCAGGAGTAGTTGTGCCCCCACCTTGGTAACCCCCTGACCCCACGGTAAGCCAAGTCACGTGATCGTCAAAAAGTGAGGTTTTTGAAAAACAAGAAGGGGGACTCTTGTGAACTTGAAATTTTTTTGTCAGGGATTTGGACAAAAACATGCCCCTAGGGCTAATTTGGGCCCATAAACACGAATTTGAGGTTGATTTTTTGGCTAGAACCCACCCATGACTCCGTATAGCCCCTTCAGCCCAAGGGGGTCCTAAGGGGTCACATTTTCGAAATTGAGATTCTGATGTCTTTGGGTGTGATTTGGGCCCCAGAACACGAATTCGACGTCTGTTTTTGCCTAAGACCTCTCTGGACTCCCCCTATGAGCCCCTCAAGTCCCCCCTGTAGGTGGTGCTAAGGGGACAAATTTTTGAAATTGAGATCTTGGGGGGTATGTGGGTAATTTGGACTTCTGAACAATATGCACATATATATAATAAGGTTTTTTGCCAAAAATAGACAATCCTTTGCCGAGAAAGAGGGTTCCTTACCGTCGGCAACCCGTTCAACGCCGAGAAGGACTAATGTCTTTTATGCTTATGCTTGCATTTGTTCTGTCTGTAAAAGCTTCAAGCCAAGTGCAGTCAGAATATGCTGAATTTATTGTTTATCATATGTACATATGTATATGTTACTGTTTATCATACATGTAGTTGGAGGGGGGGTGGGGGGAACAATCATCCAAAATTCGGTCCCGGGGGAGGGAGGGGGGCCCCGCCAGGCGAATAAAAGGGGGAAGGTCGCGGCAGGAGTAAATTTTGGCCAAAATTATAAAAAATAGCATTTTTTCGTAAAATTTAAACGATTTTTACCAAAATTTTTGTCAAAAATTGTCAAAATCGGTGCCTTTTTCAAAAAAAGGTAAAAATTGCGTCATTTTGGGGAAGGAGAGGGCCAAAAATGAGTTGGAGGGGTACCCAAAATTTCGGTGCTGACTGCTGTTACATGTATGCTGTTTATGACATTCTAACTACAGCTATTGCTCACAAGCTTTGTTGATTAAGGGGGTAGTGTCGCGAAAGCAGTCGATTTTGCGCGACTATAAAAGTTTTTCAGTAAAAGATAGGTCATTGTTCTTTATATATTCTAAAAGTATGTTTCAAGGCAAATATTTTTGCCAAGTTTCGGAAAAATTGATGCAGCATACAGTGAAGTCGCAAAGTCGGAAAAATGACGTTTTGAAAACCTATTCACATTCGATAATTTCGTCACAATTAAAAAACTTTTTGTTTAGACTCTTTACACAAAGTAAAAGCGCATATACTCTAGTTTAGGCACACAAAATTTAGTGAAAATTGTTTGAGTGGTTGTGGAGTAATGGCTGTTGGAACTGTGAAACTGTGCGTAACCTGTAAAGTACTCACAGTAATAATGATAATTTCAGAAAAATTTAGACACTTATTTTGAAATCAAAAGAAAAACGAACCTTCATTTTTCATTTTTCTTATTTTTGGCAAAATATTGTGCGTCAAAACATTACATGCACTTCACAAGCTGGCCAATCTGATATCTGGCTTGATTTTTTGAACTTTTATGTCTCTATTGTGTGATGTCTGGCTCACAAATGGTGATTGGTTAAAAATATTGGTAGATATTGGTAGTCTAGTGTCTGGCAGTATTTATTTGACACCATATGGCATTTCACTAGTTTCGCAGTGAACGTACAATTTCAAAGCAAAAAGTTCTCATTTTGCAGCCTATGAGCAAAACTGCTTTAGCGACACTACCACTAAGCGTGAATGATCTATTTGTCATACATTACACTACTAATTAGGTAAGAAACGCGTGTAAGCGAACACGAAATAGCACATTTGGTGCTACAGCGTTTTTTCCATGCGCTAGCAGCTGCGGCTTTTTTATTTCTGTTTTGTAAATGGGGTGGCATGGGAAGTAATTGGAAGCAGTATAAACAAAATCGAAGAGGATCGCCAAAAAAACCAATCACGGAATAGTCGATTTTGTCAGAAAGTCAGTCGTATATATATATATATATATATATATATATATATATATATATATATATATATATATATATATATATATATATATATATATATATATATATATATATATATATATATATATATATATACATACATACATATATATATATATATATATATATATATATATATATATATATATATATATATATATATATACAGTACATTGCAAAAAAAAGTTTCCAATTCGTTACTGGTAACGAACATTCGTTACTGGTAACGAACATTCGTTACCAGAAAAAGACGAAGCTTCGTCCAAAAGGACCAAGGTTTGTCCTAAAAGACGAAGCTTGGTCCAAAAAGACGAACGTTTGTCCAAAAAGACAAAGCTTCGTTAACAAAAAAGACGAAGGTTTGTCCAAAAGGACCAAGTTTTGTCTTAAAAGACGAAGCTTGGTCCAAAAAGACGAACGTTTGTCCAAAAAGACAAAGCTTCGTTACCAAAAAAAACGAAGGTTTGTCCAAAAGGACCAAGTTTTGTCTTAAAAGACGAAGCTTGATCCAAAAAGACGAACGTTTGTCCAAAAAGACAAAGCTTCGTTACCAAAAGAAGACGAAGGTTTGTCCAAAAGGACCAAGTTTTGTCTTAAAAGACGAAGCTTAGTCCAAAAAGACGAACGTTTGTCCAAAAAGACAAAGCTTCGTTACCAAAAAAAACGAAGGTTTGTCCAAAAGGACCAAGTTTTGTCTTAAAAGACGAAGCTTGATCCAAAAAGACGAACGTTTGTCCAAAAAGACAAAGCTTCGTTACCAAAAGAAGACGAAGGTTTGTCCAAAAGGACCAAGTTTTGTCTTAAAAGACGAAGCTTAGTCCAAAAAGACGAACGTTTGTCCAAAAAGACGAAGCTTGGTCCAAAAAGACGAACGTTTGTCCAAAAAGACAAAGCTTCGTTACAAAAAAAAGACGAAGGTTTGTCCAAAAGGACCAAGTTTTGTCTTAAAATATACATATATATATATAATGACGCGATTTCTGAGAAAATCGGCTACATCGACCCCCAAGTGGCCAAATTTGCACTTTGTCTCCGATTTTTTCTAATTTCCAGACATGTTAGACATGTGCGAGACAAGTTATTTAAAGCAAACCGGAGCTCTCTACCATGTTCTAGTGCTGAGATATGCTCATTTTTTGATTTTTTGACTTTTTCAAATTTTGACTTTTTGACCGAACAATCTTCAACGGCTCATCTTCCACGTAATCATCACTGAAACTTTTTAATTTTTTGTACATATACAACACATATACATAGCTTTTCAATGGCGTAATTAATTTCCCCCTAGCTTTTTTAGTCTACAAGTACTAGAACCAAACATACAAATTTTTTGCCAAAAAAAATTGATCAAAATTTTAATTTAGCCTGTGATTTCAAAATTTAGCCTGTGGTATGTAGACGAAAATCAAAGCCCCCGAAAATTTTATCTTAATTTAAGTCTATGTGTATGTTTTCCATTGTGGTATATGCAACATGTCCAATATTTGGGGCAAAACCGATGAAATTCAACGTCAAAGGCAGTATCCCGCAGCGTTCATGTGACATTATGCAGTGTAGTCAACTTATCTTTTTAGACACTTTACATGCATAAAACCTATATATTTTTACCTTAGTAATCAAGTCTATATTACTGCTTGTTATTATGCATTTGGCTAGATTATAACTTGTGTAGTTTGAGCCTATTGTTCAAGTTTTGACTTTTTGCCCACAGTATTTACAAAAAAATCAAAGCCCTCCGAAATTTTGCTTTAAATTAAATGTATATGTACACTTTATGCTGCGATGAGTGCGAAATCTCCAATATTTGGGGCAAAACCGGTGAAATTTAACGTCAAAGGCAGTATCCCACAGCGTTCATGTGACAATATGCAGTGTTGCTGTTTTGTATTTTCGAAAATTTTGCATATGTACATGAAACCGGTATATTTTCACCTCAATAACCACGTTTATGTCACTGTTGGTTATAATGTATTTGACTAGTCTGTGACTTGTGTAGTTCGATCACAACTGTGGTAAACCTAACACTTTTTGCTATGTGGCCTGTTATTCAAGTTTTGACTTTTTGCGCACACTCTACACAAAAGTCAAAGCCCCCCAAACATTTGCTTCAAACTAAGTGTGTACGTATGTATACATTGTGCTGTGATAAGTGCAAAATGTCCAATATTTGGGGCAAAATTTTCAAAATTTGTCATCAAAGGCACTAGCGCTTTCATGTGACATTATACAGTGCTGTTTTCTTATATTTTCAGATCCTTTATATGCATACAACCTGTATATTTTTACCTCAATAATCAAGTCTAATTCATTGCTTGTTATTATGTATTTGGCTAGTTTATAACTTGTGTAGTTTGAGCAGAACTGTGATTAACCTACATTACTGACTTCTCGCAACAGTTTTTAGAAAATCGAAACCCGCAAATTATATTTCAAATTAAGTGCATATGATAGATATATAGACACATAAATGTCATAAGTAATAAATTTAGTTATACAACAGCCACTGGTTGTACAATAAACACTACTGCAACAAAAATCCAGTATAAATCGGTGTTCCTGCATTTAGTAACATATTTGCCCACCGTAGACAAGATAAAAACTCTAACCTACAGAAACTGGCCTTTTATTAATCTTTGCTGTAACGAAGTAGCAAGCAGCAAACACAAAAATCATTATAAGAATAATCAAAATACTTTACCAATCAAAATTAATTGTGTAACTACCTACATTTACTCAATATCTATAACTTGTCACTCAAAGCAGTCACTGTTTATGACATTATCATGAATTTCGTCATCTGGGGACTGTAGCATTTCATCATCTTAGGTATGTTTTTTCTTCAATAGAAGTGTCTGATTCATCAGCTTCTGCTGAAGCTGCATCCACAATTGGTTTTCATTTTTCCGCGCTTTTTCTGCTAAAAAAGCTGGCTATTTGTTGCCACCTCAGGTACTCCGACGGTTGGAAGCGTATACAGATTTCCATCAGTTGTAATCTCTTTCTGCATGTCTTTTGCCATCAGCTTTGGATCAATCCTATTTCCACCTAAACCTTGTCGAACCTGAAAAGTGAATGCTCATACATGTGACTGGGTCAAAATTTTAAGGGGGCCTTTTCGGCCAAATTTCGGAGACTTCCCCCCCTCCTGATTGGCCAAAAATTCCTATTTTGCAAAATTTTCTAAAAATTTTGCCTAAAACGCAAAAAGTGTCATTATTTCCAAATTTTGCCCAAATTTTGGGTACCCTCCCCCCGGGTCCTCGATTTTGGGTGGGTCCCCCCCCATCCCCCCCTCATACATGTATGGGGGGACCACCTAAATCGACGAGCCGGGGAGAAAGAGTCCCCAAAATTTGGGCAAATTTTTTTAAAAATGGCACTTTTTTGTGAATATTGGACAAAATTTTGCAAAATTTAAGGTATTTTTGGCTAATCGGCGGGGGAAGTCTCCCAAATTTGGCCGGAGAGGCTCCCTCAAAATTATAACCCAGTCACATGTATGATAGCATTCATTTTTAAGGTTCGACAAGGTTTAGGTGGAAATAGGATTGATCCAAAGCAGATGGCAAAAGACATGCAGAAAGAGATTACAACTGATGGAAATCTACGTTTCCAACCGTCGGAGTACCTGAGGTGGCAACAAATTGCCAGCTTTTTTAGCAGAAAAAGCGCCGAAAAAAGAAAACCAATTGTGGATGCAGCTTCAGCAGAAGCTGATGAATCAGACACTTCTATTGAAGAAAAAACATACCTAGATAATGAAACGCTACAGTCCCCCGATGACGAAATTCATGATAATGTCATGAACAGTGACTGCTTTGAGTGACAAGTTATAGATATTGAGTAAATGTAGGTATTTTCAATATTATAAGGATTTTCAATTATGATGGTTTGAACTGATACAAGCTTCGGACACGTAGTTCTATCTACCAACAACAACAAACAATTTAGTTCTCTACCAGGTTTCATGAAACGCTCGTTTTGCAGTATAGTTTTTAAAATCAAAACAGTCTTATCGAAATCAGTCGGGGTTCGAAAGGAGCTTGATAAAGTGATTTTAGATAAGTATCTTACAGGTTGGGGGTTACAGTGATCACAGTTAGTCTGTCCCCTTCCTACTCCGGCTTTGCTGGATTGTGTCTCTCCTGTGATTTTGATTTTTGTGTTTGCTGTTTGCTACTTCGTTACAGCAAACATTAATAAAAGGCCAGTTTCTGTAGGTTAGAGTTTTTATCTTGTCTTCGGTGGGCAAATATGTTACTAAATGCAGGAACACCGATTTATACTGGATTTTTGTTGCAGTAGTGTTTATTGTACAACCAGTGGCTGTTGTATAACTAAATTTATTACTTATGACATTTATTTGTCTATATATCTATCATATGCACTTAATTTGAAATATAATTTGCGGGTTTCGATTTTCTAAAAACTGTTGCGAGAAGTCAGTATTGTAGGTTAATCACAGTTCTGCTCAAACTACACAAGTTATAAACTAGCCAAATACATAATAACAAGCAATGATTTAGACTTGATTATTGAGATAAAAATATACAGGTTGTATGCATATAAAGGGTCTGAAAATATAAGAAAACAGCACTGTATAATGTCATATGAAAGCTCCGGGTTAGTGCCTTTGATGACAAATTTTGAAAATTTTGCCCCAAATATTGGACATTTTGCACTTATCACAGCACAATATATACGTACACACTTAGTGTGAAGCAAAAATTTGGGGGGCTTTGACTTTTGTGTAAAGATGTGCGCAAAAAGTGAAAACTTGAATAACAGGCCACATGGCAAAAAGTGTTAGGTTTAGCACAGTTGTGATCGAACTACACAAGTCACAGACTAGTCAAATACATTATAACCAACAGTGACATAAACGTGGTTATTGAGGTGAAAATATACCGGTTTTATGCATGCAAAGTTTTCGAAAATACAAAACAGCAACACTGCATATTGTCACATGAACGCTGTGGGATACTGCCTTTGACGTTAAATTTCACCGGTTTTGACCCAAATATTGGACACTTCGCACTCATCGCAGCATAAAGTGTACATATACATTTAATTTAAAAGAAAATTTTGGAGGGCTTTGATTTTTTTCTAAATACTGTGGGCAAAAAGTCAAAACTTGAACAATAGGCAAAATGGCGGAAAGTTGTCGTTTTAGCAGAGGTGTGTTCAAACTACACAAGTTATAATCTAGCCAAATACATAATAACAAGCAGTAATATAGACTTGATTACTAAGGTAAAAATATATAGGTTCTATGCATGTAAAGTGTCTAAAAACATAAGTTGACTACACTGCATAATGTCACATGAGCGCTGCGGGATACAGCATTTGACGTTGAATTTCACCAATTTTGCCGCAAATATTGGACATGTTGCATATACCACAATGGAATACATACATATAGACTTAATTTAAGGGGGTAGTGTCGCGAAAGCAGTTTTGCTCATAGGTTGCAAAAAGAGATTTTTTGCTTTGAACTTGTACGTTCACTGAGAAACTAGTCCAATGCTATACTGTGTTAAATAAGTACTGCGAGACACTAGACTACCAATATCTACCAATATCTTGAACCAATCACCGATTGTAAGCCAGACATCACACAATAAGGACATGAAAGTTCAAAAAATTAAGCCAGATATCAGATTGGCCAGCTTGTGAAGTACACATAACGTTTCGACGCACAGTTTTTTGCCACAAATAAGAAAAAAGAAAAATGAAGGTTCGTTTTTCTTTTGATTTTAAAATAAGCGTCTAAATTTTTCACAATTTATCATTATTGCTGTGAGTACTTCACTGTTTACGCACAGTTTCACAGTTCAAACAGGTATTACTCCGCAATCACTCAAGCAATTTGCACTAAATTTGGTGTGCATAAACTAAAAAATATGTCCTTTTAGTCTATGTAAACAAACTAAACAAGTAAGTTGGACTGATCAATATGCAAATCAAATCGTCGTTTCGTGCAGTGTAACAACGGCACAATCATTCAGGGACGGCTGCACCATGTTTCGATACTACACAGCCATGCCTTTAGTTCATACGCGTGGTCATGTGCACTCACACATTACCTTCAGTGTGTGAGCGCACACGGGTTTTTGGGGGGCAAATTTGACCCCTGGGGCCCGCTGTTTGGGGAGTACCCTGAGGGGGCTCGGAAGATATAGATATATAAAAGCCTCCAAGTTACATGAGCAAATAATATATAATTTAGCTGAAGGTCGCGCGAATAGGGTGCGGTGTCACGGTGTAAATCTTCCCAGGTGTGAATTTTCCGGGGGGAAAAATCACACCAACCATATCGTTTGACTGTTTTAAACTTTTTTTTGAATGTTTCTAAGATAACTCGTACTTGTATAAGAACTATGAAGTATTAAGCACCATCAAAAGTCTATAAATCACATGTGTCATTATAGATTTTCGGTTCACTGTGTATTGTCGCTGAGGAAAAAAGTTCTGGGGTTCGACCTTCTTTTCAAAATCTTAGTGCCACCCCTGGCTACCGATGTGTACTATGTACCTAGATTTGAGAATAATTTGCCCCCTTAGCTAATTACATAAATTTGAATGAGTGAAGAAATATTGATTGAACGACTAAGCAAAAAGTTTTCAGTTACTACTATTGGTCTAGTTGGGACTCCGCCTAGCGGGGCCGTCAGGGCAAGATTCCCGCGGGGAGGGCAATGAAATTATGAAACTAATTGATTAAAATCACATTTTAGAGCTTTGCTAATGTGACGGTCACCATTATTAACTGCAAATCTGCCAAATAAGTTTTTAGCAAAAAAAAGAGCAAACACTTCCCAAGTAGGCATGGGCACGTTTATAAAAATGTGCAAACGTTTAAATGCTCTTGTTTACAGATGAGAAAACGCGTGTAAACGTTTAAACGCGTTTTCCGGTTGTAAACGTTTTTTGACCGTTTAAACGTTTAAACGTTTAACCGCGTATAAACGTTTAAACGTTTAACCGCGTTTAAACGTTTAAACGGTTAAACAAGTGAGCATTTAAACGCGTTTAAACGTTTAAACGATTATACATGTAAGCGTTAAACGTTTAAGGGGGTAGTGTCGCGAAAGCAGTTTTGCTCATAGGTTGCAAAAAGAGATCTTTTTGCTTTGAACGTGTACGTTCACTAAGAAACTAGTCCAATGCTATACTGTGTTAAATAAGTACTGCCAGACAGTAGACTACCAATATCTACCAATATCTTAAACCAATCACCGGTTGTAAGCCAGACATCACACAATAAGGACATGAAAATTCAAAAATTTCAGCCAGATATCAGATTGGCCAGCTTGTGAAGCATACATAACGTGTCGACGCACGGTTTTTTGCCACAAATAAGAAAAAAGAAAAATAAAGGTTCGTTTTTCTTTTGATTTTAAAATAAGCGTCTAAATTTTTCACAATTTATCATTATTGCTGAGAGTACTTCACTGTTTACGCACAGTTTCACAGTTCAAATAGGTATTGCTCCGCAACCACTCAAGCAATTTGCACTAAATTTTGTGTGCATAAACTACAACATATGTCCTTTTAGTCTATGTAAACAAACTAAACAAGTAAGTTGATAATTGTGACGAAAAAATCGAATGTGAATAGGTTTTTAAAACGTAATTTTTCCGACTTTGCGACCTCACTGCAAACAGTATACTGCATCAATTTTGATGAAACTTGGCGAAAATACTTGCCTCAACATATATTTTCAAAACATATAAAGAACGATGTCGTATCTTTTTCTAAAAATGTTTTATAGTTACGCAAAATCGACTGCTTTCGCGACACTACCCCCTTAAACGTTTAACCGCGTTTAAACGTTTGTTTAAACGCGGTTAAACGTTTAGGCGTTTAAACGTTTAAACGCGTTAAAACGTTTAAACGTACTAAATGGTAAACGTTTCGAAAACCGCGGTTTTTTGAACACGTAAATGTTTAAACAATTCAAACCGTTTAAAACTGCCCATGCCTATTCCCCGGCTGACTTTACACGTACGCTGCGAACATGTAGGGCTAACTTTAACAGAGTTGGTTTTGCGCTGCGCAGAGTTGGTTTCAAAACGATAATTTTCTCTAGAAGAAACAAAAATAAGTTCAAAACAGTCAGCTTATGTGGTTGGTGTGATTTTTTCCCCCGGGAAATTCACCCCGGTGTAGTTTTTCTGGAGGAAAAATTTGCACCGGGGTAATTTTTCCGGGGGGAAATTTCACAGGAGGGAAAATTTACATCGAGACACCGTAAAACAGTGTCTGCCCTACGATGATCATATACCTACATATGTATTCTCAACTGGTATACCTCGTCCACTTACTTTAACGAGCTCACACGAATTGCATATTCTCGTTAATAAAGTCTTGTACCAATGTTTTTACAAGCTCAGCCTAAGTATTTTACGCGTTAGACAAACAATAACCTATTCTACTCAAGGAGCCGCGGCGACAAGGGCATTTTTCCTTACTAGTGTAAGTAATTTAAAATTTCTTTTGGAAGTATACAGCAACTTTTCTATAGAAAAAACCAAAAACCTTGTTGAAGACATGAAGTTTTTGGGAAATGGCAGTATGTCCCAAATATGGATCGAAACGTCGTCGTAGCGTTTGTCCGTCGTCATCATTTCGAAACTGAAGACTTAAGGGGCCAATAAGATCACGCAAATTGGCGAGAAGTGTTGCTAAAAATAAAAACAACAGAAAAATATTAGTAATAATAAAAAACTGAAAATGTTTTTAATGTTTGTTTTTCAAAATTAGTCGAGTAAAAGTGATTGTTTATACTTTCTTTATAGAGGCTACTGTGAATGCTCTGTAAACTTTGCGTCTACCGAACTCAACTTAACAATGACGCTTAAAGACTAATTTTTTGCGCAGTAATCTAAATGTTGAAATCCCCAGGCAGGTTTATCACTTTTTTGAAATTTTACTTGTGATTAGTTTTAAAGGGTATTAATCATTAGAAAATTTCGCTAAATTTTCGGTACATTTTTTTTGAACTATTTCCTCAGTAAAACACCTAGTTATTAAAAAAAAGAGAGAGAGGTGCCTGCGCATCAGCTTCAATAGGTAATAGCACGATTTAAAGCTGTGGCGCAAAATTTTTGTACAACTTTTTGATTTTGTATGAAAATGACTTTTCTTCAGCCGCTTACATTGTAAACAAAATCAACGTTTAGGTTTCAGTACATGGCATACTTTCATGTAGTATATACTATATAGTTTTACTTCATGCAGAAGACCGCTTGTGATGGGAATTTGTAAATTCTCAACTTTTGGTGTTCAGAAAAATGCAGTTACCCGCTTGGGTGCAATTTGTGGTGTGTTAGTCCACGTTATACTTTGAATATACAATGGCCGTAATAAATTACAGCGTTTCAGGATACCATTGAATCAGCATACCTTTTAAAAGGCTTACCGGGTTTATTAAATAATCTTGATTGTGGACGTAAAGCGTCGGGATTCGATGTAGACACCACAACATTTTTGCCAAGCCAAAAAGATGCTATATCGCCGTGAGTTTTGTGCAGTTTTAGCAAGAACTTGTATAAACTTCCGGCCTCAGCAATGTCTTGCAGATTTCCTTTTCTGTAATTATAGAGCTCTCTAAAAATTTGGTCATTGAAATATTTTTTTCGCAGCCCATTTCCTTCTCTCCTAGCTACGGACAATCTTATTCATTTTACCGAGCTTCTTGTTTTCCCCGACAACCGTCACCGTTTCATAGTGACATCAGGACAGGACGGTGTGTGTATACGTCAAACAAAAATATTGCGAAATTTGTGGCATGGCAAAATAGTTTGATGAAGACTTACATTGAATCTCTCGGCATTAATCCAGGAATATCAAGGCAAGTTTTCTAAAATGTAAAAGTTGATTTTTGTTAAATTCAATATATAATTAACCGACTGACAAATATGAAATGCAGAGCGAAAATATAGTCCGCAAAAAACGAGCTGCCTTACACGATACAAAACTATGTTTCTCGTGGTCTCTCTATTTTCCGTTATTTATTGCGTTGAGTGCTAGTCGTGGTCGTTATTCAGTTTGTTTGAAAATTAACACACTCTCACAAACCGGAGAATGCAGAAATTAACAAACAAAAACGAGACCCACAAATAAAGCCAGAATCCAAACAAAATTAACAAATCAAACCAAATCGGTGTAACTACTATCGTACAAATCTACCAGAAAGCCGAAGTGTTAAACCACGTAATCAAAGGTCTCAAAAATTTTAAAATTATCATAATAATTGATTAAGCCAATGTTCTACATAAGCTACATAAAGCCGCTGTTTGAAAATTTGGCTACCAATGCAAAATTCAAGGCTTTTTGGCAGTTTTTAATCTTACATGACACAGCTTCACATGCATATTTTCCATGAATGATAAGTTCTTTAAAATATATGTGTGCATTTAATAAAGAACAAAATAGGTTATCTATAAGCGCGGAAAATTTTACTATAGCAAAATTATTGGATCAGCCATGGTAATTTTTTATTTTAAAGTATTAATGTAAGCAAAATTGAAAGTTCAATCCTTGCATAAATGGACTGCACTAATTTCAGATTTCATACTATTTAGTGTTTTTTATGAAAGTGAGACGCTACTTGAGATTTTTTAAGTCCTTAGGACAAGCGAAATCTACAGGTATAATCACTCACTCTGAGTAGTGCTGTAAAAATTAACAAACAGAAGTATATAACACCGAAAATAACAACAGCAAAGCTGGCAGCTCTAGGTGAGATACATTACGTCGACCTTTCGCTATATTTTGCAAAGATAACTTACTTTTCTTGTTTTATGTGTAGAAAATATTAATACAGTGACCATGATTAGGAACAAAATAATGCCGAAACGGACACAGAAGTAAACATTAAAGTCGTCGACAACCATCACTTTTTTACCTTAACATTTATATAAATTGTTACATTTGTATTAGTTTTTACTGTTTTATTGAAAATAAATGAAACGTAAATGTCAAGCTGGAACCATACTATGGGGTAACACTGGCCAATTTTCAAAAATAATTTGTACGTTTTAACTTTTTTTAAACGTTTTCCGGTTTTTTTTATAGGTTTAGTTAGTTAATTTTTACTTGGCTGTTAAGTTACTAGGAGAACTTAATGATTACACAAATGAATCCAAAAAATGTTCTGCAATCAAGTTCTCCGTTTAAAATTTTCAAGTTTTCAAAACCTATGGTTTTGAATTGAAACGAGAACTACTTATCGATTTTCGGCAACTTTTCGAAGTTCCCCGTTCAAGTTCTTCCAGTAAGTGGAGAACTAGAGTTCTTCATTTAAACAGATTTTATTATTATTTTGCGTTTAAAATGTTTTCTTTTTAAAAAATGTTCTTTTAAAAATGCATTACGGAATCGCTAAAAATGACTCAAAAGCTCCCGCCCTGTGGGTTGAAGTTTACTACAGTATTACCTCGAATAAAGCTCCTGTCTTGAATAAAGCCCCCGTAAAGGCACTCACGAAAATATAAAGCTCCCGCATTGAATAATACCCTCGGGGCTTTATTCAAAACGTCTTTACAAGTCATACAATTGCACAGTTGTGAAATTTTAAAAACGGTGCAACTGTAAGACTTCACGAGAGCTACATACAATTGTTACAACGGTAACAAATGTATGTAGGTTTAAGCACGAGGGACTTTCTATAAACTATATGAACTGTTGACAACTATAAATCTAAACATAAATAGACATAAATAAAATTAATTTTTGTAACTCAGCAGAAGATTATATGTAATAGAATGACAAAACCGTATCATCCGCATTTACCTGCAAAATTTCATTCAGTTAACGTAATTCTATGTTGACTTATGAAGTTAATTTATTTAATAAATATATTCCAGTAAAAATGAAAAGGACCTAAGAAATTACGGGTGACCGAACTGGATAAATTGAAACTACATGCAGTACACTACAGTCAGCAATAGCCAAATTACCAGAAGCTGTTGAGTGTCGACATATTTGTCTGTT